>JANHGB010033922.1:0-16384 GCA_026283785.1 Coracopsis vasa
GCCCACCTCACAAGTGTGTCAAGGTCCCTCTGGATGGCATTCCTTCCCTCCAGCGTATCAACCGAACCACACAGCTTTGTGTCATCGGCAAACTTATCCCAATGTGCATATCACCGACAAAGATGTTGAACAAGACCGGTCCCAACACTGATCGCTGAGGAACATCACTCATTACTGGTCTCCAGCTGGACATTGAGTCATTGACCACAACTCTTTGTGTGCAGCCATCCAGACAGTTCTTTATGCACCGAGTGGTCCACCTATCAAATTGGTGTCTCTCCAATTTAGAGACAAGGATGTCGCGTGGGACAGTGTTGGATATATGAAAGAATTCATAGTATGAACAGAGAGCATACAGCAGACTGCAAGAAGGGTGTTGTGGCCACCTACTCCTAAAGAAATCATTATGGATTTGCACTGGATGCTTACACCGGCTCATAGGAAGGAAGGGATGTGATATGACTGCTCTTCCTCTGGGAAAACCCAGAAAACCCAGTTGCTTCAAAGGAGACAAGGAGAAGAACAGGACTGTCACTGCTCTTCCCCAGATGTTTGCTGATGCTCCACTACTAATGATATCACTAATTGCTCTTAAGGCTGGATATTTAACTGTTTACTATAGTCTACATTAAAGCCAACGAAAGTAACAAGCTATACATAATACCTATGCATCTTTTTTCCCCATGCCAGGTGGAACCTATATTGCCTCATGTCAACCGCTGTAGGTCTGCAGACCCCTTGTCAAGGATAACAAAGATGGTAAAAGCAGCCAGCAAAATCAGACATGTTTACACTTGTTTAGTGTGCATGTCTCATCCAGCCTGGCTACATCTATGCTCTCCTGGTCTCTCGTGGCACATTAAACAAAAGATGCTGCTCGACCTGCGGAGACTGGAAAGAGCAATGAAGGATGATAAGTCTGGGCAAGAAAGTATCTTGCTATGGGTTTGTTGACTGCCCTTTCCTTTATGGCTTCTCAATAATTCTAGAAGTTTTAAAAATCCCATTAGGTGATAACTTGTACATTGCACAATAGTGCCTTGGGACTGAACTTGATACCTGACACAGGAATTAGATTTTAAAGCAACATCAGTATTTTTTGACTTATTGCAACATAGTGTTAATAAAACATGAGCTGTCCTTGGAGTCTTGACAAGTACTGAGTCTATCACAAATGCAGAGCAGAAATGTTCTTAATAATGCTACTAGCATATACTGAAATGTATTAATACTTGTGGTCTGTATCAGGAGATAGAGAATATCTTAAGTTCAGTCACCACAGTCCCATTGTAACATCCTGAGAGCAGGTGCTGGTGGAAGGGTGATTCATCACTGCTGCACTGTCTCGACAGAGGAGCTGTGAGGATTGTAGCATGGTCTGTCTCTCTGGTCCTTTGTTTTTCCAGAATAAGGATTTCTCCAGACTAACCCAGGTTATGGTTTAGATCCTGTGTGTGGATCCCTTCAGGAACCCTGCATTTTATTTTGATCATACAGTTTAGCCGTAGCCTGTGCCTAGGTAGGTTTTCACAGGCTCAGAATAAAGAAGACCATTCGTACTCCTGATATTCTGACCAGAACAGCGCTGTTTCCTCTCCTCACGGCACCGCATCATCATCATCAGCAGCAGCAGCAGCATCTCTGCCTGGCACAGCTGCTTGGCAGAGAAGTTGGTGGCAGGGACTGGGGCAAAGCTGGACTGACAGTGAGAAAAAGGATGAAGAACATCCCTCCTTTGTCACTTATAGCAGCAGGCACGGAAGCTCCTTCCAGAAACCTCAGGCTGCCATTAGGGCTTGGCTTTGGAGAGGCAGCAGTGCCTCAGGATCCTCCCTAGTCAGAGATCAAGGCAGAAAACACAGTTTCTGTATTTCTTGCGCACTCCTTCTACACAGAAATTGGACTAACTTAAACTAAACAGCATTGCACATCCTTTCCCGAGCCAATACGTTTTTGCATAGCAAGGAAAAAAATAAAACAAAACATGCTGGGAAGTAATAGCACCGTAAAAACACAAGAGCAATTTTCCCTGCTGGAATCAAACGTATTTTAAATCTGCTTGGTTTGAACTGCTATAATCTAAACTACTTTCAGTACTGAGAGATTTATGGATAGTCAGTGTAATGACAGAGAGGACAATCACAGGAGAACAAGCAGGTATGCGAGGAGCCCCCCCTTCACACTAAATTCAATAAGCAAGAGGAAAAGAGTGAAACAAAGCTGTTGTTAAATCTCAGGGTCACCATCTGAACTGTCACAGAAACTAAAAATATTAAAATAATCTGCATTCAACTTTCTGATTTATACCAAACTTCAGGTGACAAAGAGTGCAAATACAGAAATAAGTGAACAAAAAAAAACCAACAAAAAAACAGTGGAAATAAAGGCAAGAAACATATCAAATAATAGAAGTTAAAATCATGCATTATAAAACAAAAATAAATGGCAAGCTCTATAAACTAGCAAGAAACACTTTCTGAAGTATATAACTTAAAAAAAGCTGATTTAATAATTCCATTAGGCAGGTATGCATCAGGTATAAGGTGTAGGTTTTGTATTTTCAGAGTAAGATTTGAGACAAAAGGAAAGGTGAAGTAATGGAAGGTAGAAAATAATTTAGAAATAAATCTTAGACCATGTACCAACGAGACATACACTCATTCCAAAGTGTCTCCACTCTTTTTAAAGTACATGGTATATGAAAGTTTAGGAATAAAGTGTATAAAACTGAGCAAGTGCTATAATTAAAGCAGTGATATAGGTGAAAAGATTGTCACAGTTTCAAGCTCAACAATTTAGTATGTAACATGATAAAAATGTTATCAGTTCTTTCTTATTAAATTTGAATAATTGATTTTTGAATTGCATAAACCTTGTAAATAAGATTATCTACCTGGAGACGTGGCATCGGTATTTACAATGTCTCCTTTTCTGCTCTGCAGTAAACATTAAAGAAGGTTTCAGGTGCTTTAACAAGATTACCACTGTTTTTTTATTTATTTTTTTCTTTTAACAGAATATCACCTAATTCCTGCTTATTGCCAGGTAGCAGAAAGTTCTGCCTCTCCGTATCTTTTAGCTACTCATGTTGCTTCATGGCTGGTGCATCTAACGCATCCCTCCCCAGCTGGCTGAACAAAAGGACTAGCTTTAATTCAAATGCAAACAATCTAGGCTCAATGGCAAAAGTGAAATAAGATCCACAGCTGAAGAACCTTCTCATGGAGAAAATCTCAACAACTGAAGATCCAGACCTAAAGGGGGACTACAAGAAAGCTGCAGAGAGACTTTTTCGAAGAGCAAGGAGTGACAGGACAATGGGGAATGGCTCTAAACTGAAAATGGGTAGATTTAGATTAGACATTAGGAAGAAATTCTTTACTGTGGTGAGACACTGGTGCAGGTTGCCAAGAGAAGTTGTGGCTGCCCCATCCCTGGCAGTGTTCAAGGCCAGGCTGGATGGGGCTTGGAGTAACCTGGTCTAGTGGAAGGTGCCTCTGCCCACAGCAATGGGGCTGGAAATAGATGATCTTTAAGGTGCCTTCCAACCCAAACCATTCTATGATTACATGATTCTATGATCAAGCACAACTATTAACCCAAGGACTGGCAATGTAACAGAGGGAGAGATGTAGGCTGTCATGTGGAATGATGCCATAAAACTTACAATTAAAAAATCTATCTATAAACAGCACCCACAAGTGGAAGCCAGCTTTTAAACAGATAGAGTTTTATCAAGATATTCCATTTAGTATATGAGTTTCTGTAATTAATCCCAGCTTCTGCATACACTTAAGTGTTGATCCAAATCTGGTATATTCCTGCATCACGTAATCATCTTGATGATATGCACTGGATACAGGAGCAAACTGTATCATGAAGAGTAAAACCTCAGGTATACTGGAGAGATGCAAATGAGATAAAAGAAGTCAGCTTTAGCTATCCTATTACTTAGATAATACCAGACTCATTAGCATATAACTTATTCAAGTTAACTTCTGACTCGCAAACCCACTGGTGTATTTTCTTATAAAGTGCTTTGTTTTTAGAGAAACATAACATGATAGAATTTAAACTAAACTTTCAAAGAGTTTCACAATTATAATCTTATTGAAGACTGAATTACAACTTCCTAGCATCTGGACATATTTCCTGTAATAAAAGAAACAAATAGCACTCAATACTTTTCCATCGTTTCCAACGAATTATACATGGCACTAAAATGAGAAAAGAGGGAAGGAGGTAAAATGGGTTTGGAAAATACAGGTTCAGTTTCTTTCCTTTTCACATAATTATACTTTTATAGACATACAAAAATACTTTAAAATTATTTTAGAAGAGTGACCCTATCTAGTTTCTTAACTACTTCAATGCATACAGTTCTGCACTTGCAAACATTTTTTTACATTTAATTTTTTATAATACTTAAATAATGGTGTAAAAGTGCATGTATGGGGTCCTCCCTGCTTATTATGGATGCCCATCACTGATTTGTATCAAAATGTCTGTGTTTCTTTGAAGCTATTAATCTGGCCCTTTATCAAAGAAAAACATGATTAGATTTAATTCTGTGCTATGAGTCAGAAATTCACAAAAAAGGAATAAAATTATTTTTTATTCAGAGATGAAATATTCTTTTTCTGATGTTATAGCAGATAATGCACACATGAAAACTGGGTGAAAGGAATGCTCATAAAATTGTTTCCATGCCAAATGTTAATTGCTTTTATACTGGAACTAATTCTTCAGTCTTTCCTAAATAGCTAAAGCAAGAAGATTCTGTTATTGCTTATTAAATTTGAAGAAAAACAAGTATAGGTATTTAAAATACAGCATATATTGTAGATGGGCTCCTAAGGGAATATTAATAATTAGTAAGGTGGCTAACACTATTATTATCATTATTATTATTATTATTTTGATCCTAAAAATACAAGGTCAGATTGTGGAGGTATTTTAACACGAGTGAGCATGACTCATATGCACTGAAGGACTTTGCTGAGCTCAGTGCCACTTTAAAACTGGACTTGCTAATTCCATCTGGAAAGAAGGTCTCACCAGCTGTTAGCCAAGTTGAATTTGCCAAGCAGATTTCCAACTCAGCACAAATGTGACACATCCATTCAGAACCCACATGTGAGAGCCACTGACTCCACCTGTGTTCAGGATTTCAGGACAGTTACTCACACATACAAACCCCACAAACACATCCAAACCAGGCACCCAGAGCCTTGCTGGCTGTTAGGACAATCCCTGGTGGTCTCAAATCCCACCCCACCCCCCAATTCTGTTCTAGAATTATGACTGGGGTTTGAAATCAGCCATATATTCTTCAGTAAGAAAATGATCCCACTGATTTCAGTGCTTTTCTGTGACAACAAGCTTGGGCAGACGGCAAGTTGTGGAGATACAGGATTTTTTGTCATATAACTACAAATGTAACTTCATTTTTATCTAAAAATAATAGCTAGTGCTAATGAATCTTAGCTGTGAACACAAAATTAGCAGCTGAAACGATGCACTGAGTATTGGCTCCTCACTTGCCTTCTATGTTGCTAGAAAGCCTATGGTGAGCTGCCTTAACACAAAAGAATAAATGCCTGCCACCTTACATTACATGTTTTCCAACTAAAAATATTACATAGACTTACAGCATAAGCATTTGGAACGCAATACAAGTGATTGTGAACCCATTAGTTCCAAGCTGTTATTTAATCATAACTAACCCAGTTCTGCATTATTGATTTTAAAAGCATGGAAGTCCATGCTAGACACTCATGCTTTTCCACTCAAGTAAAATGTCCTAAATTTAATTAAATGTGTCTAGTTTGGGAAAAATAAATATCACTTTTTTCAATATAATAATTAACCTCATCACAGAAAAAGTATGTGGAAACTAAAGAAATAACAGTAACTTTGTTACTTGTTTTGTCAAAGGAAAGACTGCTATAAATGGAAATAACTGAGACTAGCTTATTTCTTTTTTCATAATTCAAATGATCAATTATTTGAACTGAAATGTATTTAATTAAAACTGAAATATATTTAACTGTTTTAAATTTTCAATGTCTGCCATTTGTTTTAATGACAAATCTGGATAAGTACTGCATATCAATGTCTCATTATGCGTTTAAATTCAGCATAGCAAGCCAGGCAAACACATATGACTTCATCACACCTCCAGGTGCTGAGTACTCTCAGCTTCTGGTGGCTGCAACTAATCCTACTTTGCAGCAAAGGTAGATTATTTTATTGAATTTAAGACTTCCAGCCCTGGGGCTTATGAGATTAAATTGTCCATTGCATCTCTCCTGGGCAGCTCTGACTAACCCACTCTGTTATTTACACCCACCACTGCTCCAGCCAAGTGGATTGGATAAAAATTTCATGATTCTCCTGGATTCCTAAAACCTCCTGTAAAAAAAACTGGGCTGAAAATTACTGTTTTAACCTGAAATTTTGAATTCCAGGCTTTGCTGATGTCATCCCAGAGCCTCGTTCAGGCATTCTGAGAATAATCATACCTGATACAACTATTAAACCCCCAGTTTTTTTCATCTCTTGACTTGGTGATTTCAGGGTACACAAACTGTAAATTCTAACTCTCTTAAGTCTGCTCCTATAGGCCTGTTCACCAGCAGCTAAACCATTAGCTTTATTTTTTCTGGACATTACAAACATTGGAAGACAGGCATCAGTCACCTTTTCTTGCCTGTATGCTTTCACTTGAGCATCCACTTCCTTGTTTCTGCTAAAGGAAGAGTTTACAACTAACTTCTAACTAACTAAAATTATCTCTGGACAATGTGCAAGCCAGCTGGGTGACTGTGAGTTTATTTTCAAATATTTGGCAAGCTGTGTCCCATGACTGATCAATCTCAAGAACACCAAATGCAAGTCCATCCCAATTTTACACTTCTTCCCGTATAAAGAACTGGAGCAAACCAAAAATAAACCTATAATTAATTTAGTAATTAATTACAATTTAATGATAATAATTTCATTTTCAAGTGGTTCTACCTGTTCTCTGGACACTCTGAACTTCACTGTAATAAACTGCTCCCCTCAAATGTCGTTTGTGCTGTTGAGTGCATACTTGACTTACCAGACTGGTAAAGACTATCATCCATACTCTTATGAAAGAGTTTTGAAGCAAAAGAAGGCCGAGAGACATGTTAGAGGAATCTTTATGAAATATTACAACACTTACTACTGACCAATGAATTAGTTATCCTCTCTTCCCAAGCCTATCCCATAGTTTGTTCAAGACTGGGAAACCTCCAAACAATCCTTTCTTAATATAAACAGAGCCTTACAAGTGTCACATTTCTGCAGATGCCTGGGGAGTGTACCAGGTCCTCTTCTTTTAAGCGGAAATTTCACTTCACTGATTGCCTTCATTTGGGTTCATTTCAGACTGGCAGAGATTAAGCCTTATGAAGAGTATCTGTAAATATACCAGTGTCATGGTTTAAAAGCAACTCTATGCAAGCTGAAAACAGGACAATCTCATTAAAGCATAAACCTAGATATAAAGGAATTAAAGATACACCACAGAAACCTATCCAGTAGCTTTCCAAGTAATGCCAAATGCACTGCATAAACCAGGAGCACTTAAATTTCTCCACATTTTGTCCTGTTGTCAAAGAAAGCTTTCCTTCACCTCTCTAGGGCCATTTCCTAGCAACAACTTAAAATATCCAGAATGAAGAAGAAATGCTCTACATGCCACAGCCTGCAATGCTATGCACCATCAATTCAGTTTTATACAGCCAACACTGTGTTTGAAAATGTTGCTGGTTTTCCCTTTGTTTTTTTAAACCAAAACATCTGAGGGGGGTCAGGGACTGGTTAAGGACTCAAGCATGACTGATTAGAATATCTCTTCTGTATCCTATTGGGTCTCTTTGCTTCTTGTAATTTCTGAATTTTTTGTTTATTTCCCCTAACATAATTCACACTTAGAAGAAACCATTCATTTGAGAGCTTCCAACCAGAAAACCCTTCAGGTTGTTCCAGCAGTGCACTAGAAAAACTCACCTTCATTCTTTCTCTTTTTTTTTTATTTTGTTCCCCCAGTATCTTACTGGATATTCTGGTTCTTATGGTGCAAGTTGTCACAGTATCTGAGAAATTCAACAGAGGAAAAAGAATACATCCTGATTCAAAACCACACAAATTTTGGAGTCTAAGATTTCTTAAATTTGCTGGGTCTTTCAGGATAGAAGGTGAAGGGGGGAGTGACTGATCAGCTGTGCTGTACTGTGCTGCTGGCTGGGGTTATCCTTAACAGTCCCACTAATCTTTTTTTTCCCCATCAGGGCGACATGTTTGAAGATTTGGAAAACAGAATTTCCACAGATAAAAAAGAAACAAACAACCCAAGACACCAGGTTCTCAAGCACTGATGAGTATTTCTAAATAGAAAGTGGTTTTTTAGAAAGATTTCTGCAGGTAAACTTGTAGGTTCAATGGTCAAAACTAAGAATAAAGTTTTGGCTGGGAACACAAGCATTATGGAAAAGCACTCCATGGCCATTTAAGGCCAGCACTTGCTTGAACTTGAAGCTTGAAAGAAAGGCTACAGATGGAAATCATAACTCTACAGCTTGAATCTGCTCTATTTTCATTAGGCTTCAGAAAAAAACTAGTGCTTTGATCAAGACAAACTGACCACCTGATTCGAGAAGTCATTTTTCCATGACTTATTACTTTCCATGGGTACCTACTTGACAATTAACACAGATCTGTCTTGATGGATGGACAAAGTCTTCAAATCAACAGAATATGCCATTGTTTGAGGTAGAGAAAAAAGATGTGATTATGAAAAGTCATAAAATTAGTGTTGATATATCCACTGGATATGATTACTGGGTATCAGATGCTATCTAGGCTCCTCCGTCTGGGACTGTCTGCTATTAAATTTGTAGTCAGGATCAGTCCTTTTCCACCTACACTCCATTTATTATTCAAATATCAAGTATACACACTTCCATAACTAAAATAGACCATAAGGACACAGAAGCCTTTTCCGTTGTACTCCTTCTTTATGCGCTAAGGATCTATGCACCATCCAACTGTCCATCCTCCCGCAGTTCCCAGTTCTTGACATGTACCATAAATCTGAAGTCTGGAGGACAGCACATATCACTCCCACTTTCAAAATGGGCAAGGAGAAAGAGCTGGAGAACTATATGCTGCTTAGCCTCACCTCACTTCCTAGGAAGGTGATGGTGAAAATTCCTGTAGAAAGAATTTCCTAACACATGAGGGACAAGCTAAGAGCTATCAGCATGAACTTACAAAGGGGGAATGATGTTTGGGTAATGTCATTGCCTTTTACAATGAGAAGACTGGCTTGCTGGATACGGTGAGAACTGTGGATGTTAATTACCCTAGCATCAGTAACAAGCCTTGGACACAATCTCCTTTAACATCATCACTGACGAAGTACAGGCCAGATTAGAGGACAATGAGGTGAACTAAAAATGGTCTGGATGACTAGGGCCAGGGGTTGTGATCAGTGGCCCGAAGTGCAGCTGGAGGCCAGCCAAAAGTGGTGTACACCAGTGGTTGGTGCTGGTTGGTGCTGGGTTCAGTAGTGTTCAAAATCTCTCTATGACCTGTATGATGGGACAGCGTATTTCCTCATCAAGTTTGCAGCTGATACAAGACTGAGAGGTTTAGCTGATTCATCAGAGGGTAGCGCCACTGTTCGGAATGAACTTGATATGCTGGAGAAATTGGCAGAGTAACCTCATGAAGTTAAACAAGAAGTCCAAAGTTCTACCCCTTCAAAGGAATAACCCAGGCACCACTGCATGCTAGTGGTTCTGGCTTGAAAGCAGTTTTCTGAAGGTTTGCAGAAAAGGACACTGGTGTTCTGGTGAACAACAAACTGACCAGGTGCCAGGAATATGCCCTTGGGGCAATGGTATTTTGGGCTGCATTAGGAAGAGCACTGCCAGCAAGTCAAGGGAGATGATTATTACTGTCTATTCAGCACTGGCGAGACCACACCTGAAGTATTGTGTCCAGTGCTGGGCTCCCAAGTACAAGAAAGATCTGGAGTTACTGGAATCCATCACAGAGACGCTAAGATGACTAAAAGAGACAGGAGCATCTTTCATATAAGATGAGGCTGTGAGAGTTGGGCCTGTTCAGACTGGAGAAAGGAAGGCTCAGTGCGATTTTATCAATGTGCATAAATATCTGAAGGGAGGGAATGAAGAAAAGGGAGACAGACTCTTCTTGGCAGTGGCAACAAGACACTTCTCTGACAGGACAACAAGAAATGGGTGCAAACTAAAACACATCAAATTCAATCTGAACATAAAAAAACATTTTTTTTCTGTGAGGATGACTGAATATAGGCATAGGTAGCTCAGAGAGGTTGTGGAGTCTCCATCCTGGGCAACTGGCTTTAGGTGGTCCTGCTTGATCAGATGACCTCTGAAGGTTGCTTTCAACCTCAACCACTCTGTGATAACGTAAAAGGAAACCCTATGTTATAAATTATTTGACAGCCTGAAAACAAGTTTCAGATTCATACTAGTAACCCATACAAAAGTCTGCAGCTGAATGACTCATTTCTTGTGCTGAATTAAACACTCCCTGAATGTGGGCTGAAGTAATTTTGAAAAACGGTCTGTTGAGCTGTCATCGCACTCTCCTGCAAATGTAAATTAATACTTATTCACAGCATTATACGCACCTCCTTTAAGATATAATTTAATCTTCAGAGTAGCTCTGTTTCTTTTAGGTCTGAGATTTTCTTACCATGCAAGCTGCAGATCATCACAGTAGAACACACCCAGCTAAGACGAGCTGGGGTTTATCTGCATGTTCTATTTTGTTAAGACAGCATGCATTTACAGCCATGTTTTTAAAGCACACAATTGTGCCTCCACAAAAGATTGGAAATGCAAAAAAACCTATTTGCACAGAATTGTAAATCTACTAGTTCTATGTGCAATTGTGTGCGCCTGTATTAGTACTCATCCTGTATTCACACAGATTTTGCAAAGAACTAGTGTTCATTGCTCTGAAAATGCATAAATGCATCTGCATTTTTCAACATGGTACACATTTTCTTTTCCTAACTGTTTTTATACACAGTCGTAAGTTAATGAAATATCAAACTTTGTGACTTACTGCAGGATTTTTTTCTGGTTACCTTAATGATAACAAGGAAAGGAAAAGTCTCTCTGAAGATTACTTTTCCCCAGATCAAAGGGTCATTTCAAAGTGCAGAAATGTTGATGAGTCATGTTACAGAATAAGAGCATAAGTACTTTTTGAAACCAGTATATGGTATACTCTGCTGACAGTCAGAGAAACATTTGCACAGACAAGCTTGTCTGCCTACAGTTACAGGCAAGATTTTAAATGGGAACTTAGTTTCACCTTTTATTTTTTACAGCTTTTAATTGCATTGTGGTAGCATACTTGACTAATCCTGTCCCATGGCATACAAAATGAAGCATTAGTGAACTCACTTGTTTAATGAAGGCAATTAAATTTTAAAAATCAGACAATAAAAATATTCAGCACTGGATTATGCAATTTGTTTCCTGGAAATAAAATACTTGGATTTTGTTTTCTCATTCCCCAAGTAATATGTATTCTAACTGCAAATATTGCTACTCTGACAGTCCATATATAAATGTGTTTATTGATCCCCTGTAATGCCAAATATTTTGTATTTTTATTAATGTGGAATGGAGTTGTCCTATAGCAATTCAGGGTTATAATCCTGCTTTCAAGGACAACTTTTGGGTGTAGAACAGAAAAAAAAAAAAAAAGTGCAACATTTTCTGTCTAAAATCAACAAGTAGCTTGCTATCTCAGTATAAAGTCAATGATCTGAGCCTCTAGGCTAGTATAAATAGGACAAAAGTAAACCCAGTGCTAGAACCTGATTTTCACAGTAACCTATGAGAAATGCTAAATTCTTTTTTCTCCCATAATGACAATGATTTTGTCTTTCATTGCTGAAATCTGATACAATAGATTAATTATCCACAAAACTTTGTAGTTCCTCTCCTTTGGTTATTGTATAGCTCCATGATTGACTTGTTTGTTATTCAGCAGTGAGTGCTGATGTGGAAAATACAATATATTATTCCAGTGGAAACTATGGAAACTAGTTGTCACCAGTGATATTCCAAACTGGCTTCTAAGACAGATGCTAGATAATGAATTTCCTGGATTAAGACAGCAGAATACTGCAACGCTCACCTAAAGTTAATACACCAGATGTATAAGTTATGGAAATATGCTCATCCATTTAAGACACTGATGTGATTAAAGAGGTTTTTGAAGTAGAAGTGAGATATAAATCATCATACATTATTAGTACTTCTCATTTTAATGCACGTACCAAGCCTGACATAAAATTACAGTTTATGTATTTCATGTTCATCTGGCACAGACCAAGAAGATGCAATAACAAACCAATTCACCAGTTCCTAATTTTAAATTGCTAATATATATCTACAGTTGAGTACTAGCACAGTCCAGCTCCACAGAGGCTGAGACAGAAACAACTAATGAAATTTTCACAATATCACACTTTTTTTTGCCCAGGTGCACTGTTTCATTCTAAGTATAGTATACACACATGCTGAGGATTTATCAAGGTTACAGGATGAGTGGAAAATGTATTTCAAACACACTGTCACCCAAAATGAAATCTTCACTGCAATGGCTTCCATCTGGATCACACACACACAGATTTCTTCTTCTCTCATAACAATGCTAGGAGGTTTTGTTTTTTTTTTATTTGGGTGAACCATTCTGTAACAGGCTGATTTTTCTTCATTTCATGAAATAAAAGATTAAGTGCTATATGATGGATAATATGATAATTATTTAAAAATATATCAAATTTAATAATATGCATTTCTTATCAGACAAATTCAGCTTTTTCAGTGTCACTCAAGCCTGAATATAATACCATGGTAATGATGCTTCATGCTATTACACCGTATTGCTTTATGTCTACTTAAGCCTTAAGATAATAAAATGGTTAAGTAATATATTTTATTCACTGTTTTAGCATTTTCTACCTATGATTAAGTATACATGATTACACTGTCGTACAGACTGATGCCAGTGTAGCATGAGGACATTGCCTAGCAATTATGTTTGGCTGAAGTATTATATATTACATGTCTTCACACCAGGCCAAGATTGCACTGCTATTTAAAAGCTGGAAAACATCAAACACAATGCATACATGTGTATGTGTGTATACATATACATATATACATATGCATATGCATATATGCATGCGTGTATATATATACAGATACTGTTATGTATTAACTGTCTTCCACATGACTTGTGTTATTATAGATATGTGCTCTTTTAGAGAACTTCTCCTCATGGTACGAGCAAGAAAACTGAAAAATAAGAATCAATTTTCTATTACCTCATGTTTTTCAGAGAATTCTAATGAGTTCATGGTTAGTCTCTTTTTAAAAGCCATCCAAAGCATTTTGTTTTAGCTCTCTGCTGGTAACATCATACCTACTTTAGCAACTTAAATGAATTTTTGCAATCATACTACCCATATTAAGCCATCAGTTATTTGAAGGTCAGTATTAAAAGATCACGAGTCTGTACCAAATACAATGACTCTAGCAGAATCTGTTGTGTATTTATTTATGCATATATACACACATACACATAAAACACATTCCTCCTTGTGAGTTTTATTTTAGTCTTTATTTCCTCAGTTTTTTCTGAGTATTTTCCAGCTATGCTAACCTGCCAGCACTGCTCTACCCCCACAGCAGGTGAATGGCTCCATGCATATTCTCATTAGCACTATCTAAAGTTGCTGTGATTGGAGTTTATTCTTTGAATTCATTCCCCACCAGGTAATATATACCTTTATGCAATTCAAAACTAAGAAAGAAACATAGTTAGGACTCCTTGACTTCTGTTACAAGATTCTGTTTAAAATTGCTGCTAGTTTTGCAGGTATTACTGCAAATTACATCTCACCGAAGATGTGCACAAAGTAATCAATTAGCAAAGCTATGTGTGGGCCACACTTTGCAATGCCTGTCTCTGCCTAAAAGTGTAAATTGTAATTGCAGAATAGAAATACGTGAATACAGGAATGGCTTTGAGATATGTCCCTTGATAGCGATGTTTAGCTAACGAGCATGAATTTTCTATAAAGAAGACAGGGAAATAATATATAGAGAAAAGTCTTCTAGTGATCACCTAAGACAATTTATAATCAAACTGCACAAGAGAGCCTTGGGTATACTGCAGACCTTAAGACAGAGAATGTCATCATAAAGGACAGATATCCAGCACATGATCTATCACTTCATTTTCTAATTTTGTTTTTGGTTTTGATATTTGTCTGGCTCTTTACGGTATCACAGGTTTATTTAAAATAGATCCATTTATCTTGTATTTAGTGGTAAATCATCTGTGGTAGTTTTAGCGGTTTGGGGCTTTTTTGCTTTCTTTCAGTACAGCAAGTATTAGTAGTTTATTCTACAACAGTACAGGAAAAGTGTCAGCTACACACCACACTAGCCATCTAACACAACTAGATTGCTCATTCATCCAGATCATTTAAATCTATTAGCCTGACGGGAAAGGTACGTGAAGGTTTTCAAAGGCCAAATTACTGAAATTTGAATACAGTCTAAATTACTGAACACTTTTATATGATGTACAAGTCTGCTGGGCACTAGCCGTAAAGTGACCTTGGCAGAGCTATTTACAGCAATGTTTTAGATGCGCAATTTAACCTGGAGCAAAGAAAAAGGCATTTATCACATCAGCGTATGCATAAGTAATTCCTCTTATTCTTGTGCTTTGGCACCCACTCAAAGGTTTTGTGTAAAGAACACAAAACCACCACCAAGGTCTTATAATCAGTTTCTGTTGCTCAAACAGGTTTGTTACAATGGAGTAAAATGTCTGCTTCAATGGATATGTCCAAATCAGCTGGAAAAATACACTGTTCACTATAAACTGTTTCAGGAAGACTGCCACAATATATGACATGTTATAGAATAAGAATTGTTATTAGTACGAGTAAGTTGCAACACATTTATGCCCTGCAGTACTGTTATGCTCTTCCTCTGCTTAAACACCTGAACAAGCTCACTCACCTAAAGTCAGCCTAAACCACAGGTTTCTTGATTTTTACTCTGAGGCTGATGGAATATTCGCTGTATTAGACACAGCAGGGAAAGAAGCTGCCTCTTTATATATTCTCTAGGAAGCAATATCACGTGCTATTTGTCAGAATATTTCTATTCAGTGCTACAGTAAAGGCTGAAGATTGGTTTTCATTACAAATTACATTTATTTTCCTCCCCAACAGAAAAATCTGAGGAAAGAAAAATCAGGCAAAAGAGACGTTTGACTTCAATGAA
This sequence comes from Coracopsis vasa, assembly GCA_026283785.1. Lineage (NCBI taxonomy): Eukaryota > Metazoa > Chordata > Aves > Psittaciformes > Psittacidae > Coracopsis > Coracopsis vasa. The sequence goes on from JANHGB010033922.1 coordinate 15,414, forward strand.
TCCTTCTAACAAAAATCAATCTGAATGCCTTTAACACAAGTTTGAAGAATAACCTATCAGAAGTTATTAAACTTTCTTTTAGTAACTAAGGCTGTGACAGTTCCAATAATCATTTTCTGGAACATCAAAGAAATCCCAGAGTCATAACTTCTTATTTGAAATGAAAATGTAACATTTCTAGGCTTTTTCCCCTGTAAAGAGAGAGCTCACAGTGTAATCTGATTGCTGCAGAGACATGTCAGTGAAGAAGAGTGTGTTGTTCGAGGATTTCCTTCCTATCCCCATCAAAAGGCTCATGAGAAATCTCGTTACAAAATTCAGAGGAAAGAGAGAAATACGTTTTCCTTTAACTCAGTCTTCTTCTGTTGTGTCCATGGGAAATCCTGAAACCGCTACCTTTCTAGGACTTGAATTTCTTCCTTGAGCCATGTCCTACTGCTTTGCCCTGGACAGCTAAAATCTGTTCACCATACTCAGGCCAGGAAAAATTTGCACTTATATGAACAGAGGAAATTAATTTAGCCTCGAGCCACTAGAGATTAGTCAAAGGGGAAGGGAGATTAAAAAAGTGATGGGGACTATCTGGAGGGATGGAGAAGATTTATAGAAATCAGTAGGAGTGGGTTCCAGGGTAATCTGCTCCTTGTGTTAACAACACATGCAATCACCTGCACTGACAGTTGTTTGCTCTGATTTTTCACATTATCCAGGGGCTATGTGTGTGAAATAATGGGTATGCATTTACAATTGTCAGTGAATAACCTTGCAATATCCCTGGTGACACTATCCTCCAATCTCCTGCTTCTCATTTATTATGTGGTAGAGATCTTTGACAGCTAGCACAAAGCCTGCAGAAACCGTTAAGTGTGCTCAGGTCTGCTCTTCATATACAAATGCAGTATTAGAAGATACATGTATTTTCATGGAGGGCTAGAATCACTAAACACAAACTGCAGTTAAACTCACCTACA
>JANHGB010033924.1:0-10417 GCA_026283785.1 Coracopsis vasa
TTATCATTATTATTATTGGTGGTAGCAGCAGTGGTTTGTGTTATACCTTAGTTACTGGACTGTTCTTATCTCAAGCCGTGGGAGTTACATTCTTTTGATTCTCCTCCCCATCCCTCTGGGAGCCAGGGGAGGAAGGGGTGAGCGAACGGCTGCATGGTTCTGAGTTACCGGCTGGGCTTAAACCACGACACCCGTATTTTACTCTCCCGATTAAAGTGGAAAAAAAAGGTAATTGCTTTATTTGAAAGTAGGATACACATAGCAAATATTGTATTCCTTTGTGCTGCTCCACAAGAAATAAAATTGACGTTCATATTGAGATGCAGAGCTGTTCTGTGGATGGAAACATGTGTCTCCCACTCCACATTTAAATGTCATTTGCTTCAACTCCAAACAACTGCTGTAGTAATCAGTGCGCTCTGTCAGTTTTTCTGTTGCTCTCCTCAATTCTTTACTTTTGCACCCACACATCTCTCCATTTCTCCAAGAGCCAATAATTAGTATAAATGTCAGGGCTTTGTTTGACTGGAAGGGACTTGGGAGGCCAGTGTTCCCCTGACGCCTGAACCTGATTGCCTGAACACCACTAAAAAGGTCTGTTAAACACTGGCTTGAGTTAGACAAATGCCTGGCTTCTGAAAAGAGAATAATCCCAAACAGGTGGCACACATTCACAGCTAGAGTGCAGAAATCCAGGTAAATCCAACAAACTCATAACCTCTTTTCTATATGAGAGACTTGCACAACTGCTTCTTTTCTTCTTTCTCTTCCTCCTCCCGCCTCTCCTCCAAAGTCCTTTCACCTCTAACACAGCACATTTGGACAAAGGGCAAAATGCAGTAAAAGCTTAAAATTCTTTAGGAATCTGCCTCAGAGGGTGACCTGCTGCCAGGGTTAAGCCAAAACAAAACAACACCAGATCCCATGTCACCACTGTCAAGCCTCAAGTCCCTCTAGAAAGCCAGCCGAAAGCCTCTCTGCATAGTTCTCAACCAACTCACATGTTAACCCTCTGCTTATCTTTCAGGGTGTATTAATACATTTTGGGTGTGGATTAACTTGTCCATCAGTGTGACACAACTCAATCCACCTCCACGAGGGGAAAGAATTTCATTTGCTGTTTTGGGGGGATTAGCAATAGGCTAATGGGAAAGAAACACTAAAAAATGGCACTCTGCCTTATAAAATACTGCTTGAGACTGTCTCGCAAAGACAACCAAAACATGGAAAACACATGTCAAACCAAGGGGCTGCTTTGGCTTTGGTTGGCTCGATTTTGTTAATGATTTCTCACTAATCAAAACTGCATTCCATAGGGACTGAAAACAAGATGTTCACAAGCCACGCGGGAAACCAGAGTTCTGTGTATGATGCAGCTGGTTGCACAGCACTTCTCTACTTCACTACAGTTTTTAGATTACCCTGTGTATCTGCACTACTCAGCAGATACTTGATTGTTTCTTTGCAATTAAATGATCTTTACCATCTCAGGTGCCACCAGAGCTCATCCATCCTCCTCCTCTCCCTCCCCACTCCACTCAGATGATAGCTGCTGTAGTCAAGTTCTGCTGCCAGAGAGCGGATGGACAGATGCTACTGAAGCTTCCCTTCCAGAAGGCCAATAGCACATCCAAGGGCTACAGAGACTTGGGGCTCTCTCCACATCACCTACTTCCGGCTACTTAAGGGCTCTAGTGGTCAGGTATCTATCAAAGATAGATGGCTTGGTCCAGAAACAGTACAGTTGTATTCAGGCTAATTTATTTTGCTCCTCGGCAGTGCTAATTGATTTGCCTGGATAATGACCACTGGGTGCCACCAGGTGGTACCCAGATCCTTGGCAGCTCCTTCTGAGCATCCCTGCACTCTGTCCTGTAGATGTACTGCCAGGGAGCCTGTGGCCTTTTGGACATCAAATATTTTGCTTCATAAAGAATATGAAGAAACAAATCTTTTGAGACATGATGAAAGCCCCTTCGGAATAATGCCATCTATTGTAGACTACCCAACCTGAGTCTGAAGTTTTATTGCTGGCTCTAACATGTAAAAAAAAGATCTCTGGTGCCTGAACACTTGCTGCCTACAGATGCTTCACCAGCAAAATCCTAACACCATTCCTGCCCATGTGGCTGTGGCTTTGTGTAGGTTTGGTACCATTGCTATAAGGAACATTATCTGATGAATTTTCTTAGTCTTTGTTCACACAGGAACTGTATACTTAGAGCTCTTTTTACCTGGGTACCAGGTTTGCGTGTTGCTACTAGATCCTTCACCATTTTGACCTCAGAGACTGTGACTCCACCAACCATAAAGACGATCAGAAGAGGATGATCACCAGGGTGAGGGCGATTCACCTGTAAAATGAAGGAAAGTCTTATTTGTAGTTGCTCTGTCCTGCTTCAAACCCATGGACTAGCAGTGATCCACTCCCTAAGCTGCTGGAGGAAGACTAATGAGGAAGCTCAGAAATACTCATGGAATGCTGGTCTCTGTAGCATCTGAGAGGGAAATCAGTGGGGTTGATGCCCTATTACAACTAATGAACTGTTTTCAGGGAAATGGAATCCTCATGACTTCCAATAAAACCTAGGGAAGTTTCTCATGAGGTCTGAGGGCTTTCCCCTCTATTCCTTCCTTGTTTCCTCTCCTCTCCCAAAGTGGGAGGAGATTACTTGGCTGGATACACACGTATGCATGAAGCTTTAAGGAATGTGAGGTAAATTACTACCCAGCAGAAGCAAAAAGTCCAGCCTAAACATGCTAGAATCCCTGCCTGTGGTCAGCAGTGGAAAGAATTGCAAGTAATGTGTTTTCACCAGTCCAGTGAATAACCCTTTACAATTCATCCAATGAAAATAAATTGGGTCTGTTATAGTATAAATTCAGTTTCTAGCTTGTTTCACTTTACAGTTTTCAACACATCTATGACCAGGTTATAACTAATATAGAGAAACTTCAGCTCAAACAAAATACTTGTTTCATTTTTCCCCAATTATCATTAAAATGGCACAAACATTCCACTTCAGTTAAAACTCTATAAAACTACATTTTAATTTTAAATGTGAAGGTAATTCTTTACATCAGTTTTTCTCAAACACTTTTAGAAGTCTGATTACTTTGCTGTTTCATAGCAAACTCTTTCTTGATAAAACACACTCCCCTGCCAATGCCCTTGCTCCAGTCTTTGGGAGTGACGTCAGTGCAGCCCATTGCAATTGCAAGTCACATCACCTTTGAGTATGAAACACTCCAAATGTTTGGCTTCAAAAAGTGACAATGAGAACAGTTTAATTTGCTCTTTTTTAGACTCTCTGCCCCCTCTCCTTCCACAAGTGCAGGTTTTCAACAGCATTCACTCAACAGCTTGAAAGTGGTCATTAACCTGTGTTTGGGCAGAGTGCAGCTCCTTTGCTTTCACCACCACCTTTGATCCCTGTGGCTCCAGTTCCTAAGGGTACAGATCTTCTTCTCTTCCTTACTGTGCCTGCCCTATATTTAGTCTTTGGGCAGCTTTTCATCCTGGAGCTCCATCAGGCTTTCTGACTGGCAACCTTCAGAAGAGACTCTTCCCTTTGAAGCAAGCACGGGGAGATGCATGCTCTCTCTCCAGGCTAGCTGGACACTGTTTACAGAGGGCTCCCTGCTCAGTGCTGCTTCTCAGACAAGGAGCTCTTAAATGCTCTGGGAGTCTGAAAGCAGTACAAAAAGCCTTAGATAGATGTATTAGTTAGCTGAGTATTCGTGTATTGGTGTCTATTCTCTTAATCTTCCCCACTTTGCCAGCCATCTTCATTGAGCTGATGGCACAGATAGCATATATACTGCAATTCATCAGGGTGTCCTGCAGTTCCGGTGTGATATTGAGCAATTTTCCATTTACACCGACAGATCAATTAAATGGATACACCAGAGCTTACAAAGCCTTTCTTTATGCACTTTTTCACATCAGACTTCTTGCTTCTTACTAGCTGCATATAACACAGTGTCAACCACAAATGGAAAAACGTCCATTCTTATTACAAACACAATGAGAAGTTTAAGTAAGATCTAAATATTAACTTACAAAGCAGTCCAAATAGAACTATTACTTGTTAAATATCAGAGTATTTCATGCTGTAATTGCTGTAAGCAGTGACACAAGGTTAAAGAAATAACTGCTCACAAAGATGGTGACGATAAAAGTTGATAAAATGCTCTGCTATGGTACTTTGAGGTAATAACACGAATTACTGTTTTATTCCTTTCCTTGGCTCTTTGCTCTTTCTAACTGTATTGTCAGAGCAAACAGCTCCATTCCATTTGATGAAGCTTTTGAATGACTCAAGACTTATGCAAAGAGCTTGAACTTCAGAGACTTGATACTGAATAAACCCTCTATTTCTTAATGTCTTTCCTAGTGACAAGAAAGTGACAAGCATGCATGCATAACACTGGACACACTGAAAGGACACCCAGTATAAGGATATTAATCAGAAAGCACAAGCTTTCATGGCAGTACTAAAGAGCAAATGTCTTGACAAATCATTTCCTTCAGTCAAAATAAACCTAGATCCAAACACATGGTGCCTATATAAAACTTATTATTTTTCAGAAGACTAAAGTTCAAACCACAAATTCCAGAAATGCATATTAAAAATACTATTAGGCATGCAAACTCTAAATTAAATTAAGATTGCAATGAAAAGGGTCCTGGAATCTGTAATTTTGTTATGCTATGCACAAGTGTTTTGAAGGAGGACAATACTCTGGGTACAAAATATTTGGCTGTGTTAAGAATGTAAGTTTCTGCCAAGATTTTTTTGTTTGATAATACAACCACCCAAGGCTCTGTCTTTTGAAGGAACTGGCTGCATGTAGCTAAACACAACTCATTTCTGTAATACAGAAGAAGAACTGAAATGGACTGCAACAAAAGCAACGTGTTCTGGGATCCTTCTAAAGTTTGGCTGTCCTGGGACATTTCCAAGGCCTCTGAATCCCATTTACTGTGAAATCTCAAGTCTGCAAAAATTCCCAAGTAAAATCCACTTTTAGTTCAAAATGCCAGGTATTAAAATTAATTGGAACCGTTAACTCAGGCAATTAGAAAGACTAACCAAGAATAAAGCAAAGCCACTACATCAAAGCGAGGGAGTCCAAAGGAAGAAGCAGGCATGCTTTCCTGAGTGTCCCAGCTGGACACCAGGCTCTTCTCTCCAGCTCTGAGCCCACCATACTGCATTTCCTCAGGATGATGGTGGTTAGAGGGCTCTTTGCTGGTGTATGTGTCTGTGTGGAGGAGATGGAGAGAAGATGGGAAAGTGGGATGACAGTTGTCAATAAAACTCTAAAACTGAAGCAGGAAGGGGCTGGAGGCCACGTTTGCTCTCATGGCTCACAAAACAGCCTTTTCCTCTGAGGAAAGCCAGCAGAAACAACCTTTACTGTCTCATGAGGGCTAACTCTGCCAACCAGGACACCAGCACCAATGCATCTGGTATTCTTGCCAACTAGAAACAAATTAATTTTGCTGAGTAGGAGGAAAAAGGAAAACACATTTGATCACCAGAACCCAGACTGCCGTGCAAGGCACTTGGTATCAATGATAATAAGCTCAGATCATTATAAACCACAAGTAGTCTAGAGCAGCAGTCAAAAGAGGAATCCTTGAGGCAGGGAGACCTTTTCCCTTCACCTGCCCTTAGCTTCAAAACAAACACATCTGCAAGAGAAACAACTTCTGGATGAGAGATACCTTTAAAAGTCTGTCCTGGATGAACATATCTGAGCCTATCGCTTACCAAAGCATGTTTATGTGAGTTGGCATTCATATTCAGGCACTGAGGAAGAAATAAAAATAAAAGGAAGCTCATGAAATAATTACTGTGCTGATGGTGCAGTAAGTGAAGAAGATCCTCTTGTGTAAGAAATACAGGTTGGTCAGAAACTCATCCAAGTAATAACTGACCACTTGCCAGCAAGCCAGCTACAAACCAAATGAGCAAGCATGGACACATTATTTGTGAGGCATGTGACTATGCATTCTACACAAGATTCACTTGCTCATCTGTTACATATTCCACATAGCAGTGTATTTGTCTTACTAGCAGAGATGCAGGTACTTACAGGTACATATTACCATAATACACTTATGTGATACTTGCACACAAATTATTAATAAGGACAGAACAGACCTCAAACTAGCCAAAGGTGTCAGTGTCTCCATCTGGGGTATACTTTTTTGTTTTGTTTTGTTTTGTTTGGTTTGATCTTGTTTTTTTAAAAAGGACAAGCTATGTTCCTGCTAAAAAAATAGCAATAACCAAAGGCAATGAAATAAATACAATTGTGAGACTTACTGGTAAACAAACCCAAGCATTTAAAAAGTGACTGTGTGCACAAGCTTGTTTAGTTTATTTGATGGTGGAACATTTGTTTTTTCCTCTACTATTTTTGGAGTGTTGGCATGAATTTTTTCAGTACTGATAAATGAATAGAAAGAACATTGGGTCACTATTTCTACAGCTATCCTCCTCTGTCTCAGGGCTTTATCATAAGCTATGAAGAGCTGAGAATTTCCATTTAGGAACCTAACTGAGTACATTTTGGAAATTCATTTCAACTGTGGGCAGAGTTTCCTGAAAACAAGCACTGGATTTTAATCATATCTGATTTTGTGCTCGAGATCAACCTCCTCTGAAATAACAGAAAAATAACTTTGTTATTCTGATAGTATGTTCTAGAATAGTACCAGTATAACAGTCAAAACTATTTTTGTCTCCTGCCTTTAAATGCATGGCAGGCCTAGCAGGTATTTGCACAAAACAGAACTTTTTTCCTTTCTATTACCATGGAGTCACAGAACAATTCAGGTTGGAAGGAATGTTTGTAACTCTTCCAGTCCACCTCCCTGTCCAAAGCAGGGCCAACTTCAAAATTATATGAGGCTGCTCAGGGCTTTGTTTGGCCAATCTTTGGATACTTCAGAGGTGGAGAATCCACAGCCTCTCTGGAGTTAACCACTCTTATGGTGGATGTTTTTTCCTTATATATCCAGTTGGAATTTCCCTCACTGCAACTTGTGTCCACTCTCAACAGTTTGCTGATGCCTCTTCTGTGCTGAGGAGCAGAAGGTAAAACTGGAAGAACACCTGGCACACTACAGAAGCTGACTGTATTCATAACCATGGTAACGATGTGGTTTGATGTAAATTCAGGTTTGTTTTCAATGGGGAGCTCAGGATATGCAGTAAGGCAGAGTTGAATGTACAGCATGCTAGCTACTCCACAGTTCATCTCTGTAGACATTTAGTGAACACTTAGCATAGGCTAATTTGTAAAGCAGAGTAAGTTCTTACAGAAAGACTGTCTTAAAACCTGCTAAGAGCATAGAGAAAGCAATTTCTGACTAACAGGCTTCCTTCCTCCACAGTGCAAGTTGAACAAGATGAACTTAAAGAAAAGACACTGAATATGGACCTTCCCTGATGATCTTCCTCCCCTGTGAGACCTGCAGGTTCATACTTCTCTCCTCTCTAGAGGCTGCTTGGTGTCCTTAAAATGCTTTGATGAAGTGCCTTGTGGAAAGCTTTTTGGAAATCCAGGTAGGTTATACGAACTGGCACCTGCTTATCCATTAGCTTGTGAAGCACCTCTGAAGAGCTCCGAAAGCTATGTGAGGTAGGACTTCTCCATAGCAAAGCCACATTGCCTCTATTCCCTGCCCCCCAGCAAGGATTTAACTCTCCTAACCATCCCTTAAGTTCTGCTGAACAGTATCAGCTCAAGTACGTAAAAGCTACTGCCATATGATGCCATGACTTCAGGAAAACTCTCACAGATGAGCTTGGGAAGCCTGGCTTACCTTCATGAACATGCTAAATCCAGTTTTAAGGAGGTCGGTGAGGCCTGATGACATATGCTCTATATCAACAGGATCAGGTCGATCAGGATTACAGATCTCTTCCACTACCTGTTTCAGCAGTGGTTTGTAAGAAGCCTGCACAAAAAGAATAACGCATTGTGAATGAAGCTGTTTAGACTTGGTGCAACTGCTCTTCTGAACATTTTATTTCCATGAAAGGTAATAAAAATAATCATCCTGGAAAGAAAACCATTCAGACAGTTAAAACGTTATCGATGCAGCAGTGGTCTTTGTGACATTGACCACAAATGGTGTGCACCAGCTTAGCATCAAACTGAAAAGACTAGAATATAGCCACACATTTACTCTGCCCCATGTGTATTGTATCAGTAAAGGCAGGCAAGGATGAAACGGGCTTCTAGTGTCTCTGGAATCTTTTTGGAGAGAGGGCTAATAACAGGGATGACACTGTTGCCCATCATGCACCATATCTTATTCACTTTGTAATGATTTTACAACCACCTAAACAGAGATTTTTAGGAGGGGTTGATTATTAACTACTCATGCCTGTCCCCAGGCATATCAGTGGTGCTCAGAAGAGGCCAACCTGCCTGTTTGTCCCTCATGTGAGAGCAGAGCTAAGAAATCCCTGTTAGTCCTTCAGCTTCAATGGCCAGGGCACTCTACATAGTACTTTCACCTCTGGAAAACCTGGAGAAAACCAGGCCAAACAACCCCATCAATATCATGGATCTCAGCTTCAGAGAAGTTAGGGACATACTAAACATATAAAGGTACGAATGGTCAGCATCTTGGAAGATTAGCTTCTAAAGAATTCACCGTGCATCCTTTTCGGGTTCCACAAAGCTTCGGGGCTGAATATGAGTTAGTAGCCTAGAAATTGTCCCATTCCCTTACCAAGGTTTAAACCGCTTTGCCATCCTGAAAAAGTTTCTAAAATAAAACATTTTAGGGACTTGTGGAGAGATGATCTTTAACAAAAATTCAGCCTTACTTAGTTTACAGATGATAGAGTTTTGTTTTGCTGCCTTCAACTTTGCTCAAACTGCAATGGAACCACAACTGTTTCAGGAAGCGTAACAGCCTTAGAATATTAGCAGCTTTCAGATTAACACATTTGTTTTCCCTTGGGACTAGCCCAGGTATACATCATCCCCTAGATGTCTTAAGGCAATTGAGTATAACTTCATTAATTTTGTAAAGATATTATCTACAAGAGACGTCGTGAAAGATAAATGTAAAAATGGATGGAAAATAAAAAGCAAACCACTTGGCTTGCAACTTTTCTGGAGTAATTGAAGAAATGTTTTTCACCCAACACTTTACAGTGAGAAAGAAAACTTACAGTTTTTGAATACAATCCTGTCAACAAAGATTTATACAACTCGTCCAGCTCTTCTCACAACATGTGCATAATTTTTAATTGAGCCAACAAAGCAAATTACAGCAGACATGAGCTGCAGGATCTTTTAGGAGAACATGCCAAGATTTGTGTCAATTCTAGTCACGCAATAAACAACTGCTTGAAAATACATAGGCAGACATGAACTCCTATGTATAAAAATCTGTTTAATATCTTCACAGATGAGGAACAGAAAGACATTAGGAATGAAACAGTTTTTTGAGTAGAGATCAAATCACAGCTAAATAGAGAAGCTTTACTGCATGAAATTAAAGGGAAAATATCTGACTTCAGACAAAACTATGTACTCAAAAGATGTTAAAAACGTGTTATGGTTTTGCATGTCTGAGTTTTCAGCACCCAAACTCAGTACCCTTTAAACCGATCCAGTTTGGCTACACAGATACTGAAAGGCAGGTAATATGGTCACCTATCTTGTTTAGCTACGATAGTTTCAAATATTTTAAAAATTTTTTTTCTGGAGTTTTTACTTCATTTTTTTTTGTACAACTCCCAATAGCTGCATTGATTTCTAACTCATATACTGAAACTTCAATCAAGGTTAAATTTTGTTGGGGCAGAAATTGTATTTAAAAGAGTTGTTAGAAATCTTGATGGCCATGGGACATAACTCAGACAAGTTTATAAGGAGAAAAGGTGACAGAAGAGAGAGAAAGAGAATGAGGAGAGGGAAGGACGGAAGAAGGGAAAGAGGAAGGAAGAAATACACTTCAGATCAACAGGAAAGAAAAAGAACAGTAGTTACAATACTAGGCAAAATACTCTCCCCTTGCAATGGTCACTACACGGCTTGATAACCTGATAAAAACATTTATCATTTTATGTAAGACCATATACACTTCAATGCTACAAAAAAGTCATTCTAAGAGGCTATCTGATTGCCACTTAGTTACCTGTAGGCACCTTTTTTGAGTCTTAACAAGAAATGGAGGCTTCTCAGTTCCTAACAGAGAAAGCAGAAAAGCACCTATTGTCTAAACTCATTCCCATAGCAGTAAGCCAGACTGGGAAAGTGTATGGCCACAGTAATGGAAGGACACTACTTCTTCAGAGGATCTAAACTGATTGCATACAACCCATGTATTAACATCTGCTAGTCAAAAGAGAGGCCCATTTGTAGGCAGAGGCAT
>JANHGB010033926.1:0-72121 GCA_026283785.1 Coracopsis vasa
TCAAGGCCAGGCTGGACAGAGCCTTGGGTGACATGGTTTAGTGTGAGGTGTCCCTGCCCATGGCAGGGGGGTTGGAAGCAGATGATCTTAAGGTCCTTTCCAACCCTAACTATTCCACAATTCTATGGTTCTATGAAATTAGAATCATTATGGGCTTTGACATAAGAATAAGAAATTTTGCACCAAAAGAATGAAACTATATTCATATTCCTCTGAAGCCATACTTCCCAGTAAGAAAAAAACCTTAAAAAGTAGAAACACGTACTTACAATATTCAATAGGATTTAAAACACAGATTGCCACAGTACTTTATAGGATGCACAGGTATAAACAATGAAAATACCAGTTATCATAAACTGGTGAATCCAAAGTTTCTCAGCTGAGATCAAATCTTCCAACGCCCCTGAACCTCTCTGACATTCACTAATCTATTTTCTCATGTGCCATCACTCAGTTTGTAATTTGTTTTGCAAGTCTTTATTGTAGCACAGTAGAACCTTGAGGCAACACAGTTCTAAATTGTTTACTTATTCTTACCCTATTTCTAGTGTTTTATCAAGTTTCTAATCCAAAGCAATAATATACTTGACAATTCATGACAACTTCTTTGCTATTAATTTGTCAGAGACTTTAACCTTTTAATATTGCAAGGAATTACTCAAACAGTGTATCTGTTATTCAGTCAACAAACTGAGGAAATCCTGAAGAAGCAGAATGAGAAAATGTCCCATTACAGAAACTATGTGGCATAATTTAGTTATCCAGAATTCTTTTCACATTGGTGGGAGGTTTTACATCTTTCGAAACATTTTCTCAACATGTTTTCTCATTTTGAAATGGTCCTCGGATCATTTCTAGCATTATGTAAAAACCAGATACAGCAGCTGCTACCTTCTTCCTTCTACCACTGTTTATTTAGATGCAAACTACACACTTTTGTTAACAGTTTGCTCATGTTAGTACTTCCCTTCAAAAATTCATAGATCAGTATAGTCTAGGCTTGATGATTTTTTTTTACACTTCTTTGACATGCTCTGGCACCTCCATTTTTGGCTCAGTTTCTAATGGCACTGGAATAATGCAAGCAAATAATCTTGATTTTTCACATCTCATGATTCTCAGCTATGCTTTCTGTTCCCTCAAATTCTCTCAGACTTGCTGATTCTTTTACAGTCCTCATTTTTCTGATGACGTGTTTTCCATTGGCTTCTAGTGCTCTGTCCTGTTGTTCTACACTTTCTTATTTGGTTTGTACAATTTTTTATTGATTTCATCAGATTAAATTGGAAAGAAACTTATTTCAGACTCTACTACAGAGACCTTTGAACTGATATAAAAATACACATTCTGATATATGACAATTCCTTTTAGCCAAGAAAAAAAGATCTAAATACCACACACATTTTACAGCTATCTAATAATAGAAATATTAAACACACTGAATACTTCATACAGTACATGGAGGTATAAATCCTTGTTCTAGTTCGCATTTACCATTGCACATGAAATGACTTGCAAAGACTCACAAAAGGAGAGCTGAAGGTAGTGAATAGGTTTTCGCATCCTCCTCTGCTGTACACATGTGATTAATTGTCTGAACATCCCCAAGCTCTCTGAAAGGGCTCAGAAGTGAGTTTTTACACAACTAACTACTGCTGCAGCTGACCAGAAAATAGAGGAAAAGGTGAATGACCAGCTAATGGTCATAATGAAGCAGAAGAACAAAGCTGGCAGCCTTAACAGCTTCTAAATTTACTCACTTATCATTTCAACCCCCGATGGTATTTCTATCTATTTCTATTCAGAGTAGTTGTCAATTAAGAACTTTTTGTTTAAAATATTAAAAACACTTTAGAAAACCCTAATACTGTGCAAGACCCCTGAAGTCTCAGCCAGGATTGAAGGATGGTGGCCATGCAAAATGTTTCAGGTTTGTTGGCTACAGCAGCTGGTTTATGATTCATCAAAGGCTTGGAAACTGGGTAGCAATACCCTATTATTACACATATTATATACAGATATGTATATTAGTCATACAATAATTCTAGTGAAAAAGTTCTTCTGAGAACATATAACATTTTAAAAGAGTATTTTTAGCTACTGCTCATACCATCACTACGTATCATCAACTGCTTTCCACATACATCACAGTTTGAACCAGATTATATAAACCCTACAAAGGATTTCTATATGTACTAATTTTCCATATCCTCACCCACACAAAAGCAACGATCTTCAGATCCAGCTATTGGAGATCAATATTCTGATATTATAGTTCTATAAAAGTTAACTTCAAATAAAAATACTACAGAACCAGGACAGAGATATACAAACCCCTGTATTCCTCATCATTTTCTCTGACAAAGAAAAAAGCCTCACAAATATCTGAACCCACATATTTTATTGGTTTGTCTCTCATTTGTGACTCTTTTTCCTCCTTGACCTTATTTTCATAGAGAAGAGACAGAATTTCTTTTTTAACCATCTCTGCTTTTATCATACAAGATTTCCAACAGTTACATTTTGGAAATTGGGTTTGTGCATCATGGCAGCTCTGGCATGCAACGAAATCAGCTACGTGCTGGATTTTTCCCCCCCATTCCTGTCCAAAAGTGCGCAGCACAATTTCCATCCCATCATTTCAGCTAAGAAGAAAATCTGACAATTTATTACAGTCCTCCTGTGCCAGATAATAGTCCAATTGATGGTATGTGACAGAGCAGCTTAACTTCAAGAGCCAGCGCTTCTTCGTATAACTGCTGTCACTTTTGCTTTTTTCAACTTCACCTTAGTAACTGATTTTTTTTCTGCTGCTGCTTTAATTTTGATATGTCTTGTTTCCTCAGGAGGTTGCCAAGAAAGTGAATAAAAAATAGGTTGATAGAAAATACTCTGTATAAGGTGCATCATCTTCCAGCTAATATATCCACAGAGAAGAATAGCATGCAGAGATTTGCGATACAAATGCTTGCAGTGTTAAGCTAGAAAACTGATGATCTGTCTACACATCTACACTGAGAAAGAGATGTTAATCTCGTCCTGTAAATTAGAACAAGGTCTATATTGCTAGGGTCAGCCTGCTACTGTACCTAAATTTGCCAAGGAAAAACTAGTTTGGCTGACTTACTCTGCGGCCACAACTAAGCATTTACAATAAAGGAATATATTACTATAAATGAGGTGGAGATGAGGAACAGAAAACAAAAGTTTTGAAAGCTTAGGGCCAGTTTAGCACAAGGTAAGCACTCTATGTCTGTACACATTGCCCTGTCACTTCAAGATATTTAAAAATTTTCCAAATTATAAAAAGTATTTATTATTCCTAATACACATGTATCTTGGTGTTGAAGAATTCTCCCTCTGAGAATCGCCTTAATCTCAGTATGTAAGAACACTTGCACAGGGTCAGGCCAAAAGGCCATTTGCCCCAGCATTACAACTCTGCAAAGACCAAACCAATGGCTATAGTGTCCCTGCTTGCCAACATCTGCAGCTCAGGAACGGTCTGAACCAGTGGAGAAGTGGTGTTCCTGAGAACTACAAATGCATATGAGTGTTCATGTGCATTACTGTTCTCAAAGAACTCTACATATATACCCACCCCCACAGAGTGCTTTAAATGCATAATCACTAATACCTACAGGTTTTTCCCTCTAGCAAAAGCTCTCCTTTAGGGATGCCTGCCTCAATTGTACAAGAAATCAGTGAGAACAACACAACTGATGTAATTATATTTCATAAGTAATGTAGTATTGTTAATTTACCCATTTGTACAATAAATAATGGCAATAATAATAATAACTAATTGCAGAACACAAAGCACTTCAATTCTTGTCATATCAAGACTGTATTTAACTGGAGTCTCTACGGGCATGGGACAAAATGAAAAGTGAGTTACAAGTTCATGCATATACGTGGGCTTTTAACATGCTTAAAGTATTTACCTTTACAACAGCCTAAGAAGTAAAACATAGTGATACTAATACATCAGATATTAGAGTATCTTAGATGTGAACAAAAGTTAATTAACTTATTTCAAGGTTAGACAGGGATTTATTGCCAGAAATGGAAATGAAGATTTTTAACTATTAACTGTTTCTTCAAAGGTTGGACAGATTTTTATTTTTACAGCTTTTTTCTTTTAGAAGCTCTTTTTAACCAGAAAACAAGATCTAAAATCCTTCACTGATGCTTGTGTCTTCCTACAAAGTATCAGAATGGCCAGAATGTTTGAATCTCATGTTACTGAATCATACTGAAATCTATTATTACATTAGAGCCCTTAATGGCTAACTTCTTTTGAAGAGATCCATGAACTGTGCCACGTTCATGCATATTTGAAAGAAGTAACAAAAGCACTTCTTCAATACTCTTTTTTTTTTTTTCTTTTTTGGAACAATAGAAAGGATTTTTCTGTTAGAATTATGTATTTTCTTACAATTCTCCCTGGCTACAAGCCTTCTCAAACAAAGATGCATTTAAAGAATCAAACTGTGATTTGCTAACGGTAGCACAGAATAAAACGACAATCTGATCGTACTTCAGAGATAATGCTTGCACCTCATCTGCCCTTCCACTCCTATCTCTTCTCTGCCACTCACAAAGAATAGTTTGGAATAGCTGTTAGGCTAGACAAAACTAGTCAATACTTACTAGCTATTCAGACACTGGCAAATAAAAGGTGAATGTTATGCATTCTAATTATCTGTCCACTATAAGCATCTTCAATCAAAGGGTGTTTTTAATTATGTATTTATACACCACTTAACATGGGATTTAAGCTTCACTGTTAAACATACATAAGTGTGAATCACCTTTCAATAGAGCATTTATTAATACATAATACATTATAGAGAAGAATAACAAAATTCAAAAGCATTATTATTTTTATGGAATCTGAGCCCCTAAGTGTTTGCAAAGTACTGTAAAATTAAAAGCTTTTCAGCCTTAGCTCCTTTAGTAGTCAGCTATTTCACTGGGTTTG
This sequence comes from Coracopsis vasa, assembly GCA_026283785.1. Lineage (NCBI taxonomy): Eukaryota > Metazoa > Chordata > Aves > Psittaciformes > Psittacidae > Coracopsis > Coracopsis vasa. Next base: position 4,985 of record JANHGB010033926.1, read on the forward strand.
CCTGAGAATTCAATCCAGAAACTACTGAAAGTCACTGGAAGGTCTTTTGTTGCATTAAATGAACAAAGGGAAAAGCACCAAGCTTACTGGATCAATTAAGCCACATTGCAATTTGTACACAATCGAACAAGAGAAAAGTAGCTAATTCTGTCAATGTGGGTCACCCTTGGATCTTGCTCTGAGTTTCCTGTTCACACTATGCACATGTTAACTCATTTCCAAAATCTCTTTTGGACTGGAAATAATGGATCATCCAATAGGTAAAAATCTGAGACTACTCCATGAGGTAGTATGGCAGAGGATGCATCAGGCATCACTCCTCCCAGCTCAGTCTTCCAAATCTTTCAGGACAACCCTCAAACACCATATACATGCTTCACACACCCTAGTGTCCCACTATAAAAATACAGATACAGTTCTCTGTGAATCATGAACATATTACTTTAAAAAGTAATTCCCAAATGATCCATAAAAAATTGAATGTTTCGGCATTACAACACTGAGCCAGGCAGGTCCATGACCTTATGACAGTGTGCCTCCAAGTACCCCAGCCTTACCAGCACTATATGTACTCCTGTCAAAATCTCCTTGCCACTTTCAGGAAAAGACACTTTTAGCAGTCATAGACGTTTATACACCTAGAGCTTTTTAGCATTAATGAGAGGTTTAGAAACAAGAGTTTCTGGATCAACATCTGTTGTGACACATGATATGATCAAATATGTATAGCACTCCCTCCAGCCTATTGGTTTCCAGGTAAGCTGCTCTTCTGTGCAGTGTCAGTGATCCATAATAACTATGATCCAAGTTTAATACTTCCAAAAATACAAAGTATTCTTATTAAGACCATATACTATTCTATGAGCTGACATTTTGGGTTACAGTTTTCAAGTGAGCATTAGATAAGCTAAATTTGTACAGTAAGGGCTGCCTAAACTTTCAACTTAAAAATCCTGAGCCAGGCTGGTCACAGTTAAGAACTATTAACTACCATTCTGTATCACAGGACTTTCTAAAGACTGGAGACTTTGCGTACCTTTTGTGCTGTGAAGTTGTCCTGAAAGAGGGCACTGGGTAGTGTTCCGAGGTTTGATCGTTCTCTTGTAAAGAAGAGATGTAGGACAGAAGAGAGACAGTGTGCATGTGTACAAGCATACACCACAGGTAGTATTTACTTAATCAAAGTGAAATCATGTCACTTCCAGACAAGAAAACACAATCCTATTGTTTCATTGCTTACATAACCATTATTCTTCACTTCCTCAAGGGTGTACTAATTAAACATAGTACTTTCACAAAAATTCACAGCCCACTTTATGACATCATCTATTTGTCAAAGGCATAGTGACCTTCATTAAGAATAATAACACTTCTGAATAGATGGAAAATGCTGGTATTTGGGGAATAACTTCAGACATCTGCTTATTCCTCTCTCAAACACTTCCCAATCTAAATAAGTGCTGGGGGGTTTTGCTGTCACTACTAAAGATGTGAAACAAAGAAAAGCTGAAATCTTCAATAGATTATAAAATAATCTTTTGTAGAGTTTCAATACCCTCTTAATTACAGAAGCACAGGTTACTCAGAGTTAATGGCTCCTTAGCATTTTCATTACTATCAACTACTTCTGAGTAGGCGATAATTTTCCAGTAAGTGCTCACTGTTGCCTAAAGCTCGACTGAAAACCATCACAGCACTCTGTCAGATCATGGAGCAACCCTCAATCTCCCAAGGCAGCCAGATGATCAATAATCTTCAAGGAGAAAAGTTTTACTCCTAGAACTCCTTGACTGGACTGTCAAGAGGAATGGCCAGCACAGATCAAAGCAGTCACCCGTCTAATCCCAAATCCTGTCTTGAACAGTGACATCTTGCAGGAAAAAAACCCAAACCTCTTCATTTAGGAGACAAATCTACCCTGTGAAAAGTGTCCCTTTTACAACATGTGCCACAAGACCATTTATGCAAGGAAGCATGAAGATCTGTAATCCTTTCAATAGTCTGACATATTTTTAAATACTAATCATTTCAAGTAGAGTGTTATTTTATTCTTATTAATGTTCAGGATACCATATGGCAATGAGTGATGCAGATTAATCATTAGTCCCAAGAAAAGAACAATCTCCCTGTGCTGGTTTTGAACAGGCCAGCTTTTCATTTCTGTGCCCTTCCTCCTTGAAGAGTTTAGAAAATATAAACCTATCCTCTCCACATCTTCCACAATTTCATATCACATCTTTACCACACCTCTCTTCCATCAGGAGGGTTCAATGGACGAAAATGAGGACTTGATTAGGTTGCTGAAAAATAAACTGGGGATTATTACCTTTGGATGTGTAGTAGGTTAAACACACTTAGTAAATTTAAGTTGTGGCAGGAAGATAAACAGAAAGAACATAACACCCAATAGGTGGGAGAATAGACCACCAAATAACTGGAGACCTGTCCAACCCTTGGAGACCCCTTCCTTAGCTGGAGTTATATTTGTACCTTCTGCATGACCTTACTATTTGTTTCTCCCTCGTAATAAATTTTGGCCTCAGAATTGCTTTATGAGATTCAGAAGGATTCTGCAGTACTCAAATACAACATTAATGGGGAACACGTGAGTATAAAAATAAGGATAAACAAATCAGGCCCGTCCTGAGTGAGAGCTGTGCTAGAAAAATAAATGAAACTTAGAAAATATCTGAAAAAGTATGGGCAATGATTTTTTTTTTTTTAATAGGGGAAAATTATAGTGATTGAAAGGAAAAACTGCAGGTTTCTAGTCACATCCTTGCTCCTTATCTGTCAGGTTTTTTGTGTAAGCCCTTTGGCATTACAGCCAATGCTATGTTTTTGTACAGTGCCTGATATGTCTTAGAGGCTATTATTAATAATGTATAATCCAGCTAGACTTGCAAACTATTTTTTTTTCACAGTTATAACAACATCTCAGACAAGTTTGACAGACTAAAATGTTCACTTAAATGATGCCTCAATTTACCAGAATATACTGCAGGCCAGTGTATGCCATAACTTACATTAATACTTCAAGTTAGGCTTCCTAAAGTAGGCAAGGTATTTAATTGAAACACCAAATCTCACTTACCTCACAATAACTTGTAAACACTCATTAGGAAGTTTATATCTAAACTAATGTCATGTGTGGGATTTGCCTCTTGGCTGTTATATGCCTCATTAAATATCTGGTTTTCCTCTTGTTGGTGTCAGGTGATTTGGGCCATGTCATAATTAAGGACAGTGTTAACAGCTTTACAGGAGAAAAATTTCAGTGAGGCCCAGTCATGTTAGACCTGAATTAAGGTGTTCTGTGAACTCAGTAGATACTATCCTTTACTAAATAAGACAAAATATTAGTGCAGTATATAGGTACACACTGGCTTTGCTATATATAGCCATTTAGCCAACAACATACTGGCCACTTCAGATTTTGAGTATTTTTGTGGGAAAGGAATCATTCTTTAGCATATATATATATATAGACTCCTGACACTGTGGCTTGGACCTGCACAAGTTTGCACTACTAAATGGAGTCCTACAAATCAAAAGAACTGAATTATTTGCAAATGTAGTTGTTAAACACACATGATACAGTGACCCTCATACATGATGCTTTCTGTATGAACATGAGAGAATGTATATGTACAATGATTAACTTAGGAGGGGCTACCCAATGGGAAAATACAGAGGTACAGATAATCCAAAATACAATAGAAAGTGCCAAAACCCAATGCTGGTAAAAATTAATATACATGTTATGTGCAGAGGAATTAACAAGAAAAAAACCCAAAGGACACAAAAAGTACTGACGTGAATCAGTTAGAAAGGTTTATGCCTAATGGCACAGGCTGATGTGCCACATGCAGGTTTGGAATATCACCTGAAGAAACACTGCTCTCAAGGTGTGAATTTGTTCCATAATGGCAATGTAAGATCCAGTCATGTTTGTGCACATTGCTCCTGCAGGCCAAGCCATTTACTAAGAATGTCATTCCCTTCACAGTGCCTATAGTCAACTGGTATAACCACCATTACTGTTACTTTAGGAGAAAGCATATAAAAGACTCATAAACAATAAAATCCCAAAATGAACAAACTAAGGCATTTGGTTTTCCCATGTCCTCATGGGCTTGGGAACAACGATCAGTCTCACTGACACAGGAGTTAAGCGCATAGATCTTTTGTCATAGGAGCATACTGGTATGAAAGCCAAATGGAGACTGTCACAATGGACTTTTCTTAACCCAAAGGAGAATCCCCTAGTAAAAGGGAATTGCTTTTAGGTCCTTCACTGCTCCTCAGTACTCTGCAGCCTGATTGGAATGGATGACTCAGGTTCTAAGAGGGTTCTCATTAGTAATAGTCCACTAAGTGGCCAGTGTTACCCTTTTGTCACAATGAAAGGAACAGCCTGAGAGATCTATATAAATGCTTAGAGGTGAACAGTTACAGATCAGTCCTCAAAACTACTTGACCATGAATTTTTGCTATAGGTAAGAACAAACATGCTGTTATATACAACTGCTTCCAAGCAGTATTTCCAGCTATACTGATCCAGAGTAAATCTGACTGCGTAGCACATTAACTATACTATCTACACTCTTTCTTTAGACTATTACATATTTATGCATTCTGAAAATTATCTGAGTAAAGAAAGCATACATTGCTACAGTTTTGCTCTGCAAAAACACTGTAGAAAAAATAAAATCTGACTACATATTATGTCATTTTTTTTCGTTACAGCGAAAAGTGATAGGTGCTCTGCTTATACAAGTATCATGACAAGCACATCAAATAAACTTCATTTTTCATGGAGTAAACTGACAGTGACATTTAATATGGGGAACAAGGGACAGATTCTCAAATCTATGGAAATCTCTGACAGCTTAGATACAGGCTAGGATACCACAGACTCATCAGAGCAGAATAAAATCTAACTTTTTCGTAGACAATAGACAGGATTTTACAACTTACATATTTATAGGCTTATTCAATTACTCTACTGCAAAGGGTATAATCACTATATTTTCCCAAATCAATCAACAATTCACATTCATCACAGCTAGCTGCTCTGCTTTAATAAGAGCACTGAACATCCTAGAAGTTCAGGTGCAAGACTTCTCACGGTTTGCCTTTAGAACATGCAAATTGTATCTAATGAATTAAGGACAAATATATTGATTTAAATATTCTTTAATTTTTAATTCTTCGAGGCAAAGAGAGGAAAGCTTTATAAAGCCCCTAAAGGCAATTTCTGCAAGATTATATTAGTTTCTATACCCCAATCCCTGTAAAATAATGGGAGAAATACAGAGATTCACACACTGTGATTTCTATTGTGCTGTATGGGAACCAAATTACTCTGGAATCCTAAATGCAAATTAATGCAAATAGTACTGTATCCCTATGGCACAACACTATTTTGGTGGCATAAACCAAAAAGAAAACCAACTTTTCAGGGAAATGCAATTCAGAAGTGAAACAGAAAGAGAAGCGTATGAATTTCAGAGCTTCCTACAGGTTATGCTTTATTCAGGAAGATTTTGAACATTTTAACTAAACATTGCTAGTTCTTCTGTTTCCAAATATAGACTCACTGCTGCATAAGAATTCATGGCTGTCTTGTTTGTTCACAACCAAATTGAAACAGTAAGGCACTTACCAAGGCGTGAACAGCCACCATTTATCTGAATAGAACACTAACATGCAAATGCAATTTTCACAGATGAAATGTTAATAGGTGAATGGATAGTTTGCTCAAAACAAAAATTAGCTACTGCTATATTACATAACACTGCTAATTGAGGATACATCATCACTGAAAACATCACTGTGTTAAAGTCCACCTAACTATAGTTTCAAAGTAAGTGCAAAAGGTGTGTCTGAGGCAGTACAGATTCCAGTTTTGTGACACATAGCTTGTCCCTCAAAAGCTGACACAGGATGTAATTACACAATACATTATCTTCAGAAGTGGTTTAACACACCCAGCACAGCCCATCACTCGTCACTCATTCTGCTGGCCCTCCATACTGCATCAGCACAGGTATTTGCAGGTCTTGGTTAAGTCAATTAAACAGTTGAAAAAACTTGGTGGTTTTGTTTGTGAGTTTTGTTTTGGTTTTGTGTGTATGCAGAGTTCATCTCGACCATTTCCAGGGTTCACAAGGAGATGTATCACTGCATATGGGGTATGGGAGGCAGGAAGACAGGAGATGGCAGCAAACCTCATGTACAAGTGAGAAGGGCAGACAGAAGCAGGGGAACCTTCTCTAACCAGATGTTCTCCTGAAGAAACATGTTGTCTAACTATTCTGAAGCAGGTGTCTCAGGATTTTGTAGCGTAAGATTGTATGAGCAATAATTAAAAGCAATGATAATAATTGTTGATAAGAAAACAGTATAAATAAACATCCTGAAAACTAAGGAAAGATTTTGCAAAAAATCCACACATTTTTATGTTTAACATAACACATGTAATAACTCATCATCTTACAGTACCTTCCTCATATTAAATAAACTGTTTATGTTAATTTTTGTGGCAACAATGTCAAGAAATATGGTAAACCTTTATACTGAAAACAAAAACCAGGTATCTAGATAAGATTCTACATGTCATTCCAAAATGCTATTAAGATTTGCATTATTTGTTTGCTTACAGACCCAGAGTTCAAGCTAGGAGACGTAGGTACTGTTATCATTTTTGCTCCAAGTATTTTGCCACACCATTTTCTTCTTTTTTTGTTTGTGAAATACATGGATTCAAAGCAGCTGCAGAAACTTAGAAGCAAGACTTAGGTTTCACTGAAAGCATAGTGGAATAAACTAAATTGGTAGCCACTGAGTTTCAGAGCAGCAGAATACTGCCATGGAGCTGACCAGATGGACCCTGCCTCTGAGTAATGACTTTTGACCCCTATCACCTGCTGAGCCAGGTCCAACAGGAAATAAAAAATCCTTTTAGATTAAATATATATATATATATGACTTGAATTTATTCCTGAAATGGCCATCATTATTGCAAAATTACAAATAGCAAAGTGGATATGATTTTCCTGCACTATAGGAAATGCCACTGTAGATACTTGGACGGTTCCCATGGTTCAGGTAATCAAAATGTTCCCATACCATACTCCCAGGCACAGTGCAATATTCTATTTTATTGCATTTGCATGCTCATGTCAGAGGTTTGGTTTTTTTGCAAGGAAAGTAACTCAGATATAGTTTGAATTATTCAGAGAAACAAGTCAGAAAGGCAGCACTCAGTAGAGTGCATAAAACCATGGGTATTATAGTTCCACAGAAAAAGAAAGCACTTAAATTACTTGTGTCTAAAATAAGCTTTGAACACACAGAAATAAACTAGCTTTTATTGTTCAGCTCTTTCTGTGATGAGTTTCTTTTCCACACAGAGGGAACAAACCTATAAGAGATTACTTTCCTTGTAAAGACACAGAGGTATATGATAAATGGGCTGACACAGAACATAAGTTTACCCACGACTTTGGATGTCAGAATGATAACTGATTTCATAGGTAAAGGAAATGCGGTAGAACTAACCCATCTGAACTTTAATATTAAGTATTTGACACATATAGAAAACTATTAGTTAATCTGCAAAAAGTGGTAGTAAAAGAATTGTAATGATAGATAAGGAACTGCTTAAAGGGTAGGTAGCAAAGACATCGCAAAAGAAAAAGGAATAAGTGGGCTACAGGCTTCTTATCTAATGTTAATGGCTTCCATGAAAAAGCAGGAGGTGCTGGTGGGGTTTTATGGTGGCAGGACCGTTGGAAGCCATCAGCTCAAAGGGCACCAGAATATGAAACATGAAGAACTAGGTGACCTTGAGAATGATGGTAGAATGAAATTTAATGCTATTAAAATTTAAGTGTACTAATAACAGGAAATGGTCGCCCAGGGGGTAGTTCATAGGAAAAGTTACAAGATGAAAATATCTTTTGAATATTAATTAACAGGATGACTGTGTGCCAAAATTCCTCCACCCTAGCAACTCCCACTTACTCCCCCCCACTTCAATTTTCCCACCTCTGTTTTGAAGTATCCCTTTCTTCCTTACATTATATAGTTTAAATAACATTTCTGCCTGGGGGATAATGGCTTTCTACACAGCTGTCCCTGTCTCTAAGCATTGCTGGTTAACATGAAGACATTGCTTTTCCATCTAAGCATTTTTGGTATTTTTCTATAGATAGCGGGAGGCAGTCATGTTCTAGTTCAATGCATGAGGGTCTTATCCACAGGGTTTTATATGATTATTGTAAATAGCAATAAAAAACTAAAAATAAGTTAAATTACCACGGGTGTAGAGAAGAACTACTAAGGCTAGTTGGTGAATGGTGAACTCTAAAACAAAGTAGACTAAAGGATGCTTGCTCTTTTGCCTAGTAAAATGAATTCCAAAATACAAGTATAATTTATTTTAAAAAACAAAGGGATCAGAAGAATAAAAATTATCAAATTAAAATAATAACGTTGGTACAAAACAAATGCCATGAATAAACTGGCATGTAAATTAGAAAACTTAAGAACTATTAAAGGAGTTTGATAGCTCCAAGCGCTCATAAGAATCATTTTTAAGACAGAGGCTGACATAAAAGACATTATGCGATATGGTTGCCAGAAACAGAGGCTGAATTTGTTTACTCAGAAGTGTTCTGTGATCATAACTTTGAATTTGGAGAACTGTTTTTGCCCAAAATATGTGACGTACTATAATCACAGGGATCTTGCTTGGTATATATAGGAAAATTCACATAAGACATTTATGTTAAAATATTTATATATTCAGGCACGGTTTAGCCAGAAAGAAACACATTAGATCCTTGCATGAATAATTTTACATAAAAAACATTTGTCAGTCTCTATTGTTTCATGAAAAAGAAGCACACCCATTTCAACTCTACACATACACACACCCAGATATGCCACGTTCGTGCACAAAACTGCATTTGGACAATGTCTATACTTGGAAAATGACAAACCATTTTTTTGTTTGTTTTATTCTGGATCCACTTTCATAGTCAGCAAAAGTATTTTTTATTATAACTATGAATATAAACAGTAAAACTTCAACATGCAGTAGAGAAGGATGCCGGGCAAACCCCGTATTTGTGGTCAGTGGTCCTTTTGAGAGGCCTTTTTCCCCTCATTTTACATGCATGGTCTCTGTTTTAATACTACTAATCACATTTTTCACTTTTTCCTATCCAAAGGACAGCTACTGCATATTTCACAATACCCTCAGCCTCTGAGGCACTTGTCACTTATATAACCAGAATGTAATTCTGTATGTACAAAACCAGAATTACAACGTTAGGAGTTTTAACTCATATCAAAAGTGGAAACAGGAGAGGTGTAACATAAATCTCCATAAAACTCCATGTTCCACACCAGCGTAAACCCCACTGTTAAACAGACATACATAGCAAGAAATAATTGTCATTTACTCTCTGAGTAAAAGTTGTGCTAAGCAATAGCTACTCTAAGTCACAAAAACAATTTTGGAACTATCTCTTAGTGGTGATCCCCATATCTTTTTGGACAAATATCCTTAAGTCACCACACATCATGAGCATGTAACATCTCTGCTCTCAAAGCGGTCTTCTGACTTGCTGTTGTGAAAACACCCCAAACATTACAAATTGTGTTAATTTCATGAAAGCATCAGTTAAAATCCTCCCAAGTAACAAAGTGACCTAATGCATACACAAACAACCAAACCCCCATATTTTTACTCACAGACTTACTTCTGTGGGTTCAACCCATGCAGAATCACAGCTCACCACACAGTCTCCACTGTTTGCAAGACAAAGGCCCGGCCTCACAGGTGCAAACACTCACTAATTCACACCACCTGCTCAAAGGATAATGACCTTAAACCCTGCTCCCTCCCATCAGAGTTTACTAGCATGTTGCTAAAAGCCAGATAGAAAGACTGCAGCATGAGAAATGAAGCCTCTCTCTTCCTTGGGGAAGGCAGGGTGCAGGGGAGGCACAATCCCACTGTACTGTCTGATGTGGGATTTGTTTTATTTGTGCTCCTTCAGTCATGTCCCCTCTATAAGAAGTGATCAGCTGAGGAAGAGCCCTCAAGACTGAGGGACAGCCAAAGCCTCAAGGACTCCTGAAGGTCCTCAAGAGAGGAAGGGGAAGGAGGACACGGGCCCAGCCCAGGAGCTGCTTGCCACAGTGAGACCTGACTCTGCTCCTGCAACTGGCGCAGGCCCATGTATGTGGGTTTTGTTCTAAAAAGCCCCTTAGGAACTCTAAAAGAAGACTTGATGTTTGATGCAACTAATACATGTGGCTCTGAAATCTAAGAATGTTATGTGTTTTGCTAAGTGGTTGTTTGTGTGAGCTCATTACCATGAGAACAGATCTCTCGCTGCTGTAAGATCAACGTAGGAAGGAAAAATAAAAAAGGGAGCTAAATATGTATGGTCCCATAAAGAAAATGTTTTAAACAAAGATTCTTACAAAGATGGCTTCATACTGTTCATGCATAGTTCAAGCATTCTCTTATTATATGCAAATAATAAACATTTATTTCTTTGGATGGCTTGTCAGTATATGTCAGTTTGTGATGTTGATGATAAAATAGCAACATAAAGCTTCAGTACATCAGCCCCTTGAGTTTTAACCCATTTAGGGCTTACAGTTCTTTCTCTGTAACTCTGGACATACAAAAAAAGGCATGGTATTTTTTCCACTCATAAGACTACACTGAAGGGATCTTGGTGTATTTTGTTATGCATGCCCCTCAGGTTACTTTATTTTTTTTGCCCCCCTCCTGTTTCCAGATCCTCATTTATTTTTGTTTTTAGCAGAATTTAAAATTAAAATATTTTTTTTTTTTAGAGCAGATAAAACAGCAGAGTGCTCACTGATGCTTTTAGGAAAATCCCTCTTTTGAATGCAAAAGCTGTTGTGTTCACACTATCCATAGCAGATCACACAGAAAAGTCTAACAAGCTTCTGCTGAAGCAGTCAGCTTTATTATTATTATTATTCCAGTCAGTCAACTGACAACAGCTCCAACCCAGTTAGAAATCCTTTAAACTGCACTTCAGAAATCACCATCACGATTGCTACTAATTGGCACTATTGCTGGCAGCCTCAGGAAAAGAAAGAAGCCAGTGACTGAATGGGCCATGGAGAATGAACTCCCCATCCCGCCTGTCAGAATCTTCTCCCCAGAACAGGGCTGAAACACCTTCCTGGAGCAGTGGGTTTTCAAAAAGAAAACCAAGCCACCCCTATACCATTCCATTTGGCTATACCTCTTTGTAACTGGGAAACATCACCCTCGGGACCAGCAATCAAAAGTGGTTCAGGAAACCTAAGAATCATTTAGGAATGGTTGTTAAAACATTTTTTAGATGGTTGTTCTTTAAACATGCCATTGCAGCTTGTCTTCTGTTAGTTTTGTAGCTGCCTATTTAAAAGTAACCAATTGTCTGAGGCTGGATGAAAGAAAGCTGAGTTAGGCCTTGCCCTGTGAAATCAGAGCTGAGAGAAGATTAAACAGAATGGATGTACTAAAAAATTTAGAAACTTTTTTCTCATTTTTAATGAGAATATTAAGTCTGTGTGCTGTGCTTTGACTGCAAACCATACATAACCAACTTCCTAGCCCACCTTCTCTGGCACCCGTTTTACAGAGATAACGTGTGGTAAAGCTCCTAACTGAAAATTCACAACTGTTTTTCATAAATAACTAATTCCATGACTTGTTTTTACTTCTTTTTGATACCTAGTTGTATGTTAAGATCATAAAAACAACACCTAGGTTTTGTTAGGAGCTTTGTGTGAACTGTTTAAGGCAGACCACGCCTAAACTCCACGTTAAGGCAAAAGCTTGTTCGGGTGTGTGTAACCTGCAGAAATGATATAAATTACGTAAGTGATTACCCTATTGATTCTTTGATAAAATGGCTTTTCTACTGTGTGGCAATTAAAGGATTGTGGCATTCCTTTCTTGAAAGGGTCGTTATTGCAAGTCAGCCAAATACAAAGATTTAGGTTTACTCTTGGAAGTCGCATTGCACAGCTGTATACACACAATATTCCCTTGCAACTATTGAATTGCTGACATTGTTAGACTTGCTAAGCATATAATTAGCATAAATTAAATCAATTTGTCCGCTAAGTTCAAGGAACACAGAAGAAATCAGTACACTTATCTCACATATAAATGGACAAACACCATTTTTCCACTTTGAGCATGTCTCATTTTTCGGTGAAAGCTTCTCAATGTCAGATGTGCAATAGCTAGAGGATGTCCATGCAGTAAGACTAGGACTTGGGCCTACTCCTTGGAATTCCTTTCTATTTCCTCAAATGATGGCTCAATAAGACTAAAGACTATACACTGCAAAGTTCACCTTATGCTGAACAGGTGGAGAACTGCAGATCAAACACACCATCAGCCTGTGCACCATTTAAAAAGGCATCTTTAGTCCCTATAAAGCAGCTGGCTTTGTCGAGCTACTTATCCTAGGCTGGTTACTGCTCAGAAGAGGAAGCAACCTGTGCTTTCAAGCTCCTCTCAGGACCAGGACAATAGGTCTGCGATGCAGTGTAGAATGACTTGCATGGTTTCCTGTCTTCATCCTACTTGGATGAAATTTCTAATTTACTTCTGCAGTGAAGATAGTGAAAAAGTGAAAGTGAAGTCTGGATTTAAAATGCAGTACTTCAGCTGCTGAAAACCTACATTAGAACTTCCCAGTCTGAAAATTCACTCATTGTTAATGTACACACCAGAACTGTTAAAAACCCCCCACAACCAAATGACAAAAAAACCCCAACCAAACACAGGAAACAAAAAACCCCAACCCATAAAGCCTTTCAGGTGTATTCTGTAACAGTTGAACTCTACTAGTTATTAAAGGTTAAAATGTTCTTGTCAAGACACAATACACATTGGGTAAATATTATGAGATATATCAGGTCTATGCCAGTTTAGTGTAAACCAGCAAACAATTGTTTTTAGGTATTGGGAAAACAAACTTTAAATCATTGTGTTTTTTCCTGACAAAGGAAGCAGTTGCAGCATTAAATATTTTTTCTATTTACTGATTTATTGTTCTGCCAAGCTAAGAACATTTGAAGTACTTCTGTACTAAATATATTCAGTTTATCAAAAATCATGTACAGAATGAGTAGTGCCAGAATAAAATTAGCAAGACTTCTTTTCAATGTAAGTCATAACAAACAGAGCTTTATATTTGGTGCAATGTAATTTTTGCTTTAGCGTCAAAGTCTGACCTTTAAAATAAACTTCAGAATTAAAAATTTGAATCCTGTTTTTCTGAGGAATTTAGAAACAATATGTTGTTATGCATATAATTTTAATTAATGGAAGTTATGCCACAACAGTAATTACGAGGCCTACATTTGATTGACACCTGATATTCAAGTGGAAAATAAGTAATTATGTGGGTTTTGGAAAAGAAAGGGGCATAATGGTTTTTTCAACATGTTAGTCAACTGCAGGAAGGATGTGGAGTATGAGAATTAACACCCACAAGCTTTTTATTTAATAAATCTCTAGTATCCCAACTGCCAAAAGAAAAAGAGGAAATAACTACAAAATATTAACATACATTTTCACCAAACTGAGTTCCTAAGGGAAGGTGACTTAATCAGTCTTTGTAATGGTCTTTGTAGCATGACTTTTAGTATGCTAGTTAAGACTTCTATGACTAAAATGGTAAAACTGACAGATAGGTAACAGAGGCAGGTGTTTAAAACGTACCATTTTCACTCTCTTGGAGTCATCAGCCAACTAGCAAGAGCAAAATTATACCTGATACCCAGTTTACCTGACTTCCACAAATTCCAGCTATTACAAAAAACCTTTTGAGATTCGTATTTGCTACCTATTACCCGGAGTAAAAAGTAGTTGTAATAATTGTAAATGTAGTTTTAGTAGCAGTTGTTCGTAGCTAGTGCTGCAAAGAATTATAGATCCTCTTTCAGATTTTTCCAGAAACTTGCTACAGTCCTCCTGTCAGATGAGCAAGAGAGAAATATTACTTGATTGTTGTTGTTAAAGCTCTAAAGGGGAAAGTATAAGACTTTTATTATATTGAATGACTGAAGCTGAAATTCAGATCATACCATATCATTATGATAGACTAACTTTCATGGGCATTAGCCCTTATGCCAGACAGATAGAACAGTAGTAATAATGTACATAGCAACCTAAGCTACCACAGAATAATCTAACACTGAAATCTTTCAGTCTATATGATTTGGTTAATTCTCCTACTTTGATTAAACTATCAGAAAAATGTTTGGGGTTTATTGTTTTTCTGTTCTTTCTATCTGAGAAGTGCTGATTCCTTAACTCTATCCTTAGCTGTAACATTACTTTTACATGCATTTGAAATTTGACTGACTTGCTCCAGCACTGACTCCATTTCAGTTATGAGTGAAACCATAATACTCAGGTAAGTATTCTATGGCTGGAGTGATGTCCATTGAAGGCCTAAGCACAAGATAATACAGAAATGGAAAATTCACTAAAATATATCTTTCAGCTGGTAGAGTAACCCCCTTTTTTGGAAATAAGTATCATCTAACTGACACTTAAAGATGCATTTTAAGAAGGACAACACTGTACTTGATTTGTATGCCTAATTTGCAGTGCAAAGATAAGAAATCAACTACTTGTTCTTGACTCATATTTTCAATGAGCTTGTTATTTGCTCTGCTCAGTGTTTGTGTAAGAAAAATTGCTCATTGGAAGTAAAGTAGAAAAGAACAAAGAAAAACATTTTTAGCTTAATTTTAATTTGTGCATGCTGGGTAAACAGCATGCATTTTCTTGCAAAAATTGTGTTGAAATTGGAGCCATTGAACTAGGGAGTGCTCAATCTCAGTTTTGCTTGTTTAACCAGTTCTTGATTTCTATGCAAGCAAATCTAATGCAGTATGCTTTGGGATGTTTCTTACTGTATTTCATTACAGCTGCTGAGAATTTAAAACAATTAGCTTTTTATGTTTCTCTCTGTTTCTTTTTGTGTAGTGTTCCTTATCATGGGACTGCTTTTATTATCTTGTAAGCTAAAGCTCATCAAATTTGTATCCTTGTTTGTCAGGCAAAAATTAGCTATGAACTGTATGAGCTGAACTTGCGATATGTTAGGTACACGTTTACTGATTTTACAATATGCTTCTGTTCATAGAGCAGCTTGTAGATTACTACGCTCTAGAGCTTGAGTAGACACTCTCAGTTTTGGTTAGTTCATACAAATTTGGACATCAAATACTTCTTAATGTAGGTGTCCTTATTGTCAAAAGTTACTTGAGGAAACTGCCACACTATAGTAGGACATGGATTCTAACTGGTGAGTTATGGTTCTGAAAGAGAAACTCTACAATACTCATTTTATTTGGCAAAAATGGAGTGATTTTTAAAATCTGTATAATGCCATTCCAAATCCTGATTGTCCCTGTATTTTGTGACCTTTTTTAATAATCGTTCAGATTTAAACTTACCCCAAAGTGCAGGCAACTCCCAGAGATAGGAATTTAATTAGCTTAAAATAAACTCCCAAAATGTCTAGCAAAGTTTCCTCAGCATATATGAGATTTTTTTTACTGTTTTTCAAGCTGCAATGTAGAGTAGGAAAACCTATTTAAAATGCTAAAAGTGGTAAAAAATTGCTGTTTCATTACTCCCAGGAGTGCTGCCAGTGTGCTGCAATCATTTCTCAACAAAGCAGTGCTTATTTCAATGTTTTAAGTTTGAGATGATGCAAGACTCCAGTCAGGCTTTGAGAGCCTGGATCCATGTAGATTTTCTATTTATAATGAGGACCACAGACAAAAGGACTTTCAAATGCAAAAGTCAGGGTTGGTTAGGACATACCTGGAGCTATTAACTTCTTCAGTAGTTCAAAATCAGGATGAGCCAATAAACCCAAAAGATTTATAAACAGGTCACCCTCTCTGTCACAGTGTCTTCACAGGATATTGAAAGGGCCTTTCTTTCAGCCTTGCTCTCAGTCTAGCAACTCTGACATTGTTACAAGCTCTATTCGTTCTGCTCTAAGTCCCTAAGATGTTTCTGTCTGCTGCCTCTGAGGCCTCCACATCTGTCTGCATGTCAGCTCCCCACTGGTTGTCTCATTCTCAATCCTTTCTCCCTTTCCCACCTTATGCCAAAGCAACTTAAGAGTTGGATTAGTTGCCCTCTTAAATTAAGAGGAGTTACAGAAGAATTATGCATTCTACCCTTCTCACAAGGTGACCCAGTTTGTAGCCAGCAGCCCAAGACAAAGAGCAGTCTATACTCACACTTTCAAAAAACAAAATGCAAACAAATAAAACACTTTGAAAAATAAATCAGGCTTGGGAATAATGGGAAAATGAGCACAAAATCCCTGGCAGCAAAACTAACAGGTGTGAAGCTCACACAGTCTATTTTGTTCAAACTAGCAGCCTCTGAAGAAAAGAAGGAAATCCCTGGACAACCAAGACCCTAAAATTTTGATTAAAATCACTGAAAGCTTATTCTGAAAATGTAAACGTGGCTTAAAAATAGTCAAATTAACCTTTCTGCACAATGGACTACAGCCCCATTCAGAATCCTGTCTAGCATTCCAACACTGTGCACTTGGCATCACACACACCGGGGACGCAAACACAGTATCATAATCTCTGGATAGGAACATGGCAGTCTACACAATCAGATATGTTTCGCAGAGATATATCTTTCAAGACACTTTAACAGTTCACAGCCTTGGTGCTGATGAGCAGTAAGCTTGTACTTGAATGCCATTCTCGTTTTCTACCATTTTCTGGATGCACAAAAATATATAGGCAATAAAAATAGCATTTGATGAAAAAGTATGAGTTCTCTAGTTGTAAGCATTTCCTATTTAACTCATGTTAAAGGCATGACAAGAGCAGCCTGAGGAATGTTTTTAAAATTGAAAAATCTGTTTCTATCCTATTCAATTTTTGCTCTATCTGCAACAGTTAACAATAACCAAGTTAACTATGGTGCTCTTTTCGTTACAACCTTTTTTCCTGCAGAAATAAGTTAACTCCCTTTTAATCAGAATGCACAGTAGACAAATGAAGCCTACAGAATTATACAAGTACTACTTCAAGCCTTCTGAATGTAAAAGCAACTCAACCTCAGCACTCGAGGAAAAAACCTGTAACCAGTCCTAGGTGGTTTTTTTTCTGCAAAAGGCCATGTGTGGGAATGGGGACCTTTCTGACTGCAGAAGCTGCCTTAACCCTTATGCCACCTTGCTGATGGAGCAGTTGTAGGAGGCACAGTTCTCTGAAGCTCTGGCATAAATACGGCAGTGCAGCCACATTTGCTCCTTTCCTGTTCTGTTAGTTATTAGAGTCGACCCTGTTCTTTGCACTCTCCTTTCTTGAAGACTCAAGGGTTCTTTTCCGTAAAAGTTGAAGATAGTATCTAGGACATTTTCTTACCTCTTTTATATTTTGCTTCATGTGTTCTATTTCTTTTAGTTTGGGGGTGGGTTTTAGGTCCTTTTCTTTAAACTGTCATATGGTTAAAATAGAAAGCTTTTTTTTTGGAATATAGTTAGTACTTTGCATCTAAACCTCTGTTCTGCATTTTGACAGTAAGCTTGAATCTGGTAATCTAACAGAAGGAAAAAGCAGTCTCAGCAGACATGCTCCAACCTTGTGTTTGCCCATATTAAGAATTAATACTTAGTCTTGCCATACAACCCAGCTTTAATAAAGCTACCTAAATCCTCTTGGCTGCTGCTTTGACAGGGCAGCATCAATCAGAGTGCTCAACTTTTGTATTTGCTAATTCAATAGGCAGTCTGACAAGGCTTTCAGACCTGCGTTTATGGGATAATGAGGCTTTTTACATAGTTTCAGGTTTTGCTATGTTGACAGAAAAAAAGCATTTTTGAGAATGATGGATTTAAAAATATTTTCATAAGAAGTTCTTCCTTCATATTGAATGCTTCTGATAGGGGTAACTGTTTGAACTTTCTTTTTGCATGTTTAGTACATCTTCAGGAACCTGGGGTATGGGATATGCCTCCTTTTTGTAACTTCACTGGCCATTCTGACAGAGGAGAAGGCTTTAATCATCATTAGTTTGGAGTGAATATAAGTCTAAGATTTCAAACAGGGGAACACGCTTCCTGTGTCTTTCTTCTTGCATTTAGCGTAACTTCTCTAGACTAACACTGCTACATTTTTTGACAGTTTCAATTACATTTTAATATTGTAAAAGCACAAACATACATGTTTAGCTGAAGGTTTGTGCATCTGAGTGGAAATTTAGTAGATGGCTTAGTCCTGATCTGGTTAAACACACCATTGCCCAAAAGGATTTTGTCTCAACTGTGGCTTCCTACAGCTCTTTGTTAAACCTCGCAGTGCAGCAGAGCAGCTCATCTGGATGTTGCTCTGCTTTGGCTCATTGGTAGCGGAGAACTGTACATGTGTTAATTTACTGATCTTTTTGAGACATGTTATGAGAGTGAAAGGACTCATTATGCTTTGAGCAATTCCAAAGTAGATTTATAAACTGACACATAGCTAAATGTTGGCAGCAACAAGGCACTGTGGCAGATTCAGACAAGATTCACAGATTCTGACTTGACTACCTTATCCTGTCTTTAGTTGATATAATAAAATGTAAGTAAGTAGAACTGTCTCAAATGAATTTGGAATGTGGACTTTGGCAGATAAAACCCAGACTCAAGTGTCAATGACAAAATTTGCACCGATCTGACAGTGCCAAAATTTTATTTATGATGGGGGAAGATAATTTTCCAAATAGAGTTCTTTAAATAAGTTTTTTTCCCACTCTGGAGGCTCTATTTTGAAACCTCTACTCCTGTATCTTTGGAACCTTTTGTACGATTCCATTTGATTTTTTTGTCTATGGAGTTCTTCTGTTCACTTCTTTTTCAGTACATATTTAACTATGATTGGATCTTGATTGGGAACTTTGACCTCTGAAGCGTTTCAGTTTTAAAGATACCTGTAGTGATCAAAATACTTCTGATTTAAAACTCATTACCAATTAGCATTTAAAATCAACAGTCTTTCAAGCCTAACTTCAATCAGCAGTTAGGGACTATGGTAAAACTGTTGACTTTGGGTATCTGTCCCTTATATGAGGGCAGATCTACCAGTATGTGCATGTTGTCCTGAATGCTGTTGTACACTGCTGATGTACAACATCAGCATTGCTCCTAGGGTTAAATAGAATCACAGAATCATAGGATTCTGTGATTCTGTTAGGATTGGAAAGGACCTTATATGTAGATAACGGACAAATAAACCATGTTACTGAGATTTGCTTACTTAGCTGTTCTGACTTCATCAGAACTACTCATCTAACAGGTCATATTATGTATCAGCAACACCACCTTTTGATGTATTAGTTATTCTCTACCAATAGGTGTTTTTAACATGCCGTATGAATACCAGCTCAGCTTCATATCTGCCTAGTATCCTCAAGGTAAGCTTCCAACTATAAACTATGCATACTTCAACTGTTTTGTTCACACAGATGGTTCCCCTGTGACTCTCTACTTTGACACTTAATCCCTAGTAAATATTGTTCTATATAATTTTTTGATGAAACAACATTTCAGAGGCTTTACCCTTTTGTCATCCCTGCAATCAGTTGATGCAATGACTGCACATCAGTTGATCAGTGACTGCACAGAGCAGCATTTATTAAAAAAAAAAAACCCAAACAAGCAACAGAGTTAGGAATTCTTAAGTGACAATGGAAATTGAGTGTGTATGAATATACAGCCTCCTCTCATTCTTGATTTTTTCCCTCACACCACTGTCAGAGACCTTGTCTCTGCAAACTGATAATGCAGTTGTTTCAAGCTCTGCATCTTTTGACATTTACTAAGGTCCTTCATTGATTTATCTTAGTTAAGTACATTCATATGTTGACAGCTCTTGATAGTTTATCCTTATCTGTCCAATTGTGGCTGTACAACTCAATCTCTCTCAGTCTTCAAGGAAAGAAATTACCATCAATCAAAGTCCTTAGGTAACAAAACAGAAAACTTGGTGGGCAAACTTCGCAAACTGAATCACCTGTTATCTTTCTAAAGGACGTTCTCCTTCCTCATTTTGGAACCAACCTCAAGAGCACCCTGAACGGATTTACTATATAATAAGATTCAGCTGTGTCACTAGCACTATTTAGAACTTATGGAAAAGCTTAGAGAAACAGAATAATTTGACACGTTGTTTAAGGGCCATCCTTACTACTTGATCAGGTCATGAATGGTGGTGCTGATGCTGTTAGGGAGTTAGTCTCCTATAACATATAGATGAATGTAGATGCCTGTTCACATTAAAAAACATTTTTCATGCAGTATAGTGTTGCTCAAAATGTGAGTTTGTCCCCTGCTGCTCCTGAGCCATCCCTTCGCATGCTTCTTTTGCCCAGGGGCATACTGGTTTCTATTCATAAAGGCTTCACATCAGTGTCCCACTGCTGCCTAATTGCAGCTAGGAACTCAAAGGAGCAGTACAGTGGCCTTTTCTAATGGGTTGTGGTTAGAAATTCCCATGCATAATACACTGTGGCAGGGTATCATATTCCCATCACACACAAAATTCTAGTCAGCCATTTGAGTTGTAATTGTGTTAACAGCAAATTGGCTGCTGCTGAATTCTTTTTGCCCGGTAACAATTTGTAAAACTATCAGAGTTTTCAAAGTAAAAGAATAACCATATTTTCACTAAATGCATCTATATTTTTCCCTGCCCTGGAAGTACTGCATGCATTGCCATTTCCAAGCCTTGTAATTGGGCGAGTTACTGACTCTTGCACTCTCACCATGACTGTAGGTCAGAGATGATGACAGTTTTGCAGTCTTGAAAAACCTCACTGATCTCTGAAGCCCTGTAATGGCAGTAGATTTAGACAATTATTCGCATTTTGAGCTCCAGTCACTAAGGATTTTGTGACTCAGTCATAAAAATAATCATGCAATGCTGAAACCTGACATATGAGCTCTAACTTGTAGAGCTATTAATATTGGGTTATGCATGGCAAAAGAAAGTCAACAAAACATTTTTCACATCAGAAGTGTATGACAAAGAACAAACCAGCATACAAGCTATCATTATTACACCATTTTGTTGTCAGATCTGTTTCCAAAGAAGGTATTGTCCACTTTATTGACAAGGTGAAGCAATATTGATGACTGCTGGTTATTTAATGCAGTATTGTTAGTTTGTTATGTATGTACACCTCCAAGCACAATGAAGCTTTGATTGTCATTGAATTACATGCAATTGTTAAGTAAACCAAAAAATAGACTACTTAAAACCAAATGTTATATTTCAAACTTTGCTTCTTAATCACTGGATGTCCAAAATGACTGAAAAAAATGCATAATATTGCTTTATACCAGTCTAAATAGTGTCTTAATACACAGGAGAGATGATGAAAGCAATGAAGATTACATAAATAAATGAAAGTATTCTACATCTGTAAATGTAATAACAACACAATATCTTGTTATAACTGAATAGTGCTAAGAAAGAGCTGCAAATTTTTTGTAGTATCAATAAGTAGAGGCTATACCAATGTTGTCCTTTTTAAAGAGGCTAACGTCATTAGATAAAACAACAGAGTTACAGATAGGTTAATCACAGGCTCTTATGTTAAAAGTTTGTTTAAAGTTTAAAATTTAGAGGATAATCAGAATTATTAACAATTCGAATATAATCCTAGAGGATCTCCTAAAAATATACATGACCACCAAAGGCATATTTTTCATGTGCTGGAAAGCTTCTCCTTTAAGACAGTTTTTCTCTTCTGAGTCCAACAGTTGTTTGCTTATGGCCAAAAAGCATTCGACATACCATGTTTAGCAGACAGATTTGATATAATTAACATCTATATAAAAATCACTTGGATAATATTCTTGATATGGCCAGAGCACTGGAATGTTTCCCACATACCAAATCACACCTTAGAAATGCTAAACTTAATTTTTTTTTGTTATAATTTACATTGATCTTCTGAAGTTTAACTAGAAAATGTGTTTGTTCTCAAATTTCATTCCCAAATTTAGATTTGGAAAGAGAGTATTTGTAATACTAAGATTCATGTGTGACCCTGTTTTCTGTCTTTTAAAGTGAATATGAACTAGAAAATAAGTTTTACTGATTAACTGATTGATGGGTACGCACAGAAACTATTATGGTTACCACTGAGATCTACAAATGAAAGTATTTAGACTGCACTAAGCATATGATAAAACATTGTTTATCATACAGACAGATCTTGCATTAGAAAAGGAAGGTAGAAGGACAAAATAAAGCAATTACAGATGCTTCTTTAAATCTCCAAGTGCCAGATTTATGGAATATACAGCACTATTTACTTTTATGCCTATTTTCACATTTCAGTGTCTGAATTTGAGTGTACATATGTATCTGTTCTGTGTCCACATCCACTTGTAGTGTCAATAGTCTTCATCTGATACCAAAAGTCCAGAATCGTACCTAGTACGATCCATTTCTAAAAAAAGACCTTATTGTTTTAAAAATATTTTTCCTTTTTTACACTTTAACTTTTGAATTCAATATAAACCAACACATTCACAGCCATTTCAAAAGAAGTACTTCTCCATAAAAATTCAGGGTTAAGTGGGACCAGTGGGACCAATCAATAGAAAATATATGGCAGGGATAAAAAAAAAGTTCAGGTCAGATAATTTAAGAGATATAAAATGTCATAGTTAATTTTTCATTCATCTAGACTAGAGAGGGACTACTGAATTATCTATGAAAGTGAACTAACTTTGATAATTTGACATCAATGCTGTATAACATTATACAAAAGAGTATAGCCACTCCATTATTCACTATCTTACACGCAATACCTACTAACTAATATATATACACACACATGCAGAATCATTGAGCCTTACAAATTACAACATTACAGCACAATATTAATTTTGTGAAATAGAGAAGAAAACGTAAATGGTGGAACCAAAGGATGCATGTACACATTTGCTGTCTTTCTCCCTCTCATGCCATGTATGTAATGCTCCCACAAGCTATACAAAACTATTTCTATGCTCAGACCACGTTTGGTCCATTGCAAATTAAATCATTGTTTTCTACAAAGTTAACCTTAATCAACTTATTGAAATGAACTTCTGCAAACAGCACTTCCTTGGAACTTTATTCTGCCTACTCAATTGTCAGACTGTTTCCCTCATCTTCAGTTTTTCAAATGACTGTTCTTTAAAAAACAAACGAAACAAACAAACAAATAAACAAAAACCCCTCACTTGTTAAAAATCCTTTGAAAGATTTTCTTCTGGTATTGTTTGCCTCAAGTATTCACCTTCAGGCTTTTTAAACCCAAATAAAACCAATTTCTAGCCCTTGGTAATGGCTACTCTCACACTGAAACTGCAAACTCACAGATTTCATGTCCATCAATTTTAAATAAGACATGTCTGTAACAACCTCACAATGCAAAAAATCTGAATACCGCCTACAATTTCTAACTATTAGACAATCTTTTGCCATCTTAGACCCCACACCAGTGATATTTTCTCCTTTGTTTTTACTGAGATGTTTTTCTAACTTGTCTTGGTGGTAACTATGGTGACAGTGATGTCAACGAAGAACAGATCAAAATATATCAGATAAAATAGAAATGATGAGACTCAGAGATGTATGGAGATTTCTGTGATTCTTGGTATGTTAAATTGTATTTAATAATTAATCAATCAATATAGGATTTCACATATAGATATACAAAAATACTTGTACCTAACTGGCAGCCATCAACTTTCTGCAGCCTTGAAAATGAATTCAGGATTGGATTACACACACACACAAAAGCATCAGTCATACTAAGCGCCCATCTGGAAATTAAATGTCAAAGATAAATGCAAGAGAGGGGAAAAAATCAAATGAGAAAGTCAGTGTGCTTACAGGAAGACACAGTCTGTTCTGAGCAAAATTACCAAAGAAATGAGATATTTGCTGAATGCCAAATACTTGCTTTGATTTTCTTTTCATAGTATGACCACCTAAGTATCTTTTAAAAATATGATCTTTTGCTTGTAAACTCTTATAAAAAAGTTCTTCCTGTGACACCATTCAGAAGAATTCAGTTCAGGAAAACAGTACTCTTACACTTCCATTTTTACAGTTTACAGATTGCAATTTACTGATACATAAGGCAAAATATTAATCATTATATCTGTACATGGATATGCTCTTTCCCTTCTGTTTCTTGAGTGGATTCCTCCCCTCCACACGTGTCTTGTGAGTAATTACCATTAGATGACCAATTGAAAGGGCCACATTATAAAATGCAAAACTTCTATATGCTTTCATGGCATGTAGCAAATTACCAGATTTGGATGTGAAATCCTGGCAAGCCCATAGATATATGGATCTGAAGAAAAGGACAGGTAGATCTATAGCTCCATTTCCTTTAAACTTCAAGGCTAAGTAAGGGTTCTTTGCTGTATAACTTACTCTAATGACTTTCTTCAAACAGACTTTCTAAATTTGCATCTCAACTATTGACAAGCTTCACAATTATATATGTGGAGACATTCAAACTTCTGTTGGAAGAAATCATCAGAGCCAGCACATGGGCGGTTGCACAGAACCTGAGCATTAAGAAGGCTGTTGAAAAAGTTCTGGCAGGTCTTCCTGTGATAATCGAAGGAGTTACCAGCTGCTCCTGCAATGCTTCTCCTGGAAGTTATCACACACAAAGGAGTCGGTGGAAGAATGGTGAGAACAGCTGGTGGCTCCATAGATTCTCACACCCACAGCAGTCGACAAAAGGAAATGTCTGTGTGCATCTCGAGCACTTGAATGCAAAGTCTGAAAACTGAACTTAAATCAACCTAGCAGTGAGATTTATGAAAGCTGACTTATTAATACCCTCTGTCACCTGCTGGTATTTTGGTAATGTGAGATCACCTTTCTTCTGAGCTGCTATGAGAAAAGCAACAGTTTGCCTGAGAAACAGGGCTAAAATCAGCTCTCTCAAACACATTTTGCTGCACAACGTGCACAGACATATGCCTTTATTTTGATGGAGTTTATCAGTTGATAGGCCACTTCTCATTTGTCTCAAAAGTGAAGCTGTGAAATCTTGAAATATTCACATCAAATTTAGGTTTGGGATCTTAATCACATATGCTGCTGGATGCAGGGGGCTGAGTCTACTTTTTTTGTATCAGAAGCAGACACGCATGAAACCACAGTAATAAGAAATATATAGTTATGAAATTATGAATATGCCCTAAACCATTTGTTTATTAGTGTCATCCTTCATCATACAGTAGGTTTTGACAGGGCAAATGGTGTTGCTAACAGCACTGCATAAATGTTCATGGTATCTTCCTAAATCTGCAAGTCTAAACAAGGTGAAAGTATCATTGAATTTTATCACACACAAACATCAGAGGATATAGCACAATGACTAACCTCAACACTTCCTTATTTAGATTAGGTGCTCATTAATGAGTGATTCAGACATTATATGTCAGATTCGAACTTTTGGGGAATAATCCTTTAATCTGCAAAAAGTTCTAGTATTTGACACAAAATCAAGCATTTTGTACCTTATTGATTTGTCCCTCTGCACAGAGCTAAGTCACCTCCTTTCTGTCTTGAGAATTTTTCTCACTTGAGAGAAGATTACTGCAATATTGAACACAGTTCATTCTTTATTTCCTGATGGTAGCTGTGAATCAAATGTAAGTTAGCCTTGATCCAATCTGACCCTTGTTTTCCTGAGAGCAGTAAACTATTCTTACAATTATGCTTTTTGAACTGGATTTTTGGTAATACAGTTAATTTCTTGAGGAGGAAGGGTAGAGTGGGGAGAGGATGACCTGATTTTGAAGAAGAAATACTAAAAAACATAAAAAAGAGTATGCAATTTCTCTGAAACTTTTAGGAGGACACTTAGAGGTGTTATTGCATAAAGGTGAAGTTCGGATTGTTTTTACTTCTAGTGACAATATAGGAAAGAAATTTGCTAATTAATTAGCAGGAAATATCCTGAGATAGCCATTAGGGAGTAATCTCTATGAAAGTGCTACCATAATCAATTAGCAGGGATGCATTGTTAATTAAGTTCAAGCAATGGGAATGGTATATGCTGCAATGCTAGTAATGAATTAAGAATTTGTAAATAAGACTGTGGGTAGAAGCTACAATGTACAATTCTTAAGAAGAATCTGCTCTAAAAGCAATTATACAACATATTTACTTTAAATTTGGCATTTAATGACCTTTAACCTAAACTAAATAAACTCAATAATAAGATTAGAAAACACAGTGTCTGCCCAGTAGAGAAGCACTTAAAAAATTACCTTTAGAAGTGCCTTTAGAAGTGACCACCCAAAATCATTAATCTGAAGAACATGACCAATCACTAGAACAAAATATTTATTCAGTTTCTTCTGCAGAAATTAAAGCACTTTTTAAATTATTTTGACCACATACAGAGAAGTAGTAGAAGTATAAACTTCTTGAAGCACACAATTCCAGCATTCCCTCTGATTGCTCTATGTTCACTAGGAGTACCCTTTCATAAAAAAAACATTACTGGAGAGGATATTTTATTACAGTTGCACTGCTGTCAAAGTCTTTCTCCAGCAAAATATAATTTCTAATCTAAGAATTAGATCCTTTCTATGATTCTTTCTTACAGGTACAATAAAGCAGCTAAGAGCTAGGAGTGACCTATCACTCCTATAGACATTGGTTTCAATAGCAATATTGCTGGACATCTACTACTTCAGCTTCTCCATAAAGCACTTATGTAACTTGCCCTTTCCAGGTTGTACTTAACACAGCCTTTCCTGTGGCATACAAAAGTACTTATTACTTCTCTTATTCTACTGGGAAGAACAAGATTTGTCTTGGATTTCTGATGTAAATAAAGATCAAGAATAAAACCTTTTACTTACAAACAGTGTTGTGCTGGTTTTTTAGTGGCATTTCAAATTTCACTATAGATGACCCTAGAGGTTCTTTCCAAGCTAAATGTTTCTGTGATTCTAGTATCATATTTGCAATATTTCCTTCAGTATTGGAGAATTTTAACATGCTGGTCATAAACTATAATACAATGATGTGAAAGTAGAGCTATTATAAAAGGTGCTAGCTTGTTAGTGTGTAAGCATAAAGGAAATCATAAAAAGAATTTTCTGCAACTCTGACTAGTTTTATTTAGAGCCATGTCATCATGGAGAACTTGTAGCTATTATAACATATCCAGTGACAAAAATGTAGGTGAGTTTTCAAATACTTGGGTGACTGGTGTGCAAGGAAGCCTGTCATGGTTTAAACTTGGCTGGTAACTCAGTACCATGCAGCCGTTTGCTCACCTGCCCCACCTTGCTTTTACTAGTGCATCTTAAAACTAAAGGATAAGTCCTGCCCCAGGGTTTATTCACACTATAATTTGGCTGAAATAAATAATCACACATTACTGTCAAGAAAGTTATTATTTAGCCAAATCAAGCTATATAAAAATAAGATTTTCTTACTCTGTGATACCCATGCCTGTTAGTATCACAGAGTAATAATGTGGTAAAGCTCATCAGTAAGCGACTCTCAAGAGTTATGACCCGCACTTGGGTCTACATCCAGTTACTTCTCCTTGGCTCTTGCTTGAGACTTCATGTTTGCTGGGTGAGAACTTTTCAACATTGTTTTCTCTGACTCTGTGAGAAAAAGCTCTTAAAATATGTATTGGTCTCTAGTTCTGTCAATGTGGCACAACTCTCAAACATTTTCTGCATACAAATTTGTAGCTGTCATCACAGTTTTGGCACTGCACTGTTTGGGTGTCTCCATGTCCCAGTTAGATTTGTAGTGTATGTGACATGCAAACATTCTGTGCAAACACAATAAATCTGATGTGCCCAACATCAGGTTTGCTTTGCATACACAACTTGTCTGTAAGGAAAATGTGAACTTGCTCTGAAAATCTCTTGCTGGGCTGGTGGGTCTTGGCAATTCCTTTGCTCCAGAGGCTTCAGGCCCTGAGCAGAGACCATATGAACCCAGAATATAAATAAGTTAAATTTTATCCATGTTTTTATTAATAATCTTGGATTCCTCCAAGTTAACCATGAATTAAGTAGGGAAAGAGACTGTCCTAAGGCACTTGTAATTTTTGGCTGACTATCATAGTTTAGCTACCAATATCTATAATAGTGTGCATTTCTCGAAGAGGAACGTAATTATCAAATCACTTGTTTTTGGAAGTGGAAGAACCTTCAGCAGTAAATATTAGCCACTAGACTGCAACTTCACTCGTTGCTGAGTGCCTTACGGGGATGCCAGAATAGGTGGATCCCAGGCCGGCTGCTTTTGGCAAGATACTTTTTCCTTCATTTAGCTCATGAGGAGGCAGATGAGCAATTTGACAGGATTAGAACCTAATTTCTGTTTAGCTTCTAGTCATCCATTCATTCATTAGTATCTATTTGTCTTCTATCTAATCAGCTGGATAATATGACAAGTTACAAAAAATAACCCAAAATGTGTAGAAAATTCTTAAATAAATTCAACCTTAGATCTGTTCTCTCTCACACTGCTTTTCAGTATATTCTGCATTAAGAAAGACATTTAAAAGTGGCCCTCAATAGTGAAAAAACACATACTTGCATGTTAATTTTGAAGTTACTTATTCATTTTCATGAAAAATTGTACATACAATATTAGCTATACCTTAGCCAAAGGCATCTATCCTTAGAATATGCCTTATTAACTTTCCAAGGAAATGGGATCCAAAGATATTACCAGAGATGAAGCATCTAGTGACGGAGTCATTTTTCGAAATGCCTGTGATTGAACTGCATTGCTACAGCAGGTATGCAAGAGTGCACACTGAATGCATTTTCAAAGTGACCCTGTCAAACTCATAGTGGCTGTATCTTCTCTCTCTGAACTTTTGATAAAATGCTTATGATTACACGCTGATTTTGTCAGAAACTCCATCCAGGCATGAACAGTGTATCTACTGGCAGCAAGGTCACAATATAGCAAGTTTCCACCCCACAAAATAACCTACCATTAAGAACTCATTTTTACCAATTTATTGCCAAAGCTCCTGTGGAATGTATCTATAGATGCTTTCCTTTTATAAACAGCTTAGCAGATGATCTGGTATCCAGTGAATTCTAATGACTCAGAGAAGTGCAAAGAAACGCTATGCATACACAGCCTGTGTTCAAAAAGTATCTGGATAGCATACATGTCACTGAAATAGGAAGCATTTTCATGCATTGTTGGTAGTTCAGATTGTCATGCCTTTGGCATTTTAACTATCCACATTACCCTGACTGCATTTATCTTATAAAAATCACAATGGTGACATACTAACTTTCACATATTTTTTATGTCTTCTTCCCATTAATTTGTTGGAATGCAAATACCTGCCATTACCAGGGCACCATCTTGTATTAAAATTTGATACTCGCTGCTAAGCCTAGTTGTTCTTTGGGGGTTGGTTTGGTTTTATTACCTCTTCTGTTTTGTTTTATTCTAGTTCAAATATAATAGGAGGAATGGGATAATTTCATTGTATTAAATAGACTTAGGACAGTGAGAGGTATTTTTGAGACACACTGTATTTTGCTTTGCTTTTGTTCTTGCTCAGAATCTAAGTGCTTATTCTTTCGCCACTTGACTACTTTCCTTTAACTTCTGTTTCCCTTCTTCTTGGAGAAAGGAAAGAAGTAAAACCAGACTTCTGTCTTACTCTCGTAGTGCTTCAAATTCATCAACAGAAACCACAAGAAAACCAATCACTGCTTGTGAAAGTTGCAACAATTCCTAAACTACTAGATTTTCTCTGACCAGATTTTAAAATGAACCCCCCAAAGTTCCAAGAACGGTATTCTCTGGAACAGGATTTATTTTGTTTTCTGTTTTCTGTTTCGGTCCCATCATCTGTGTGCGCCTTTACCCCCCAGTTGCATGTCTTCCCCTCTTTTTCTTCATAGTTCTTTCTTGATCCTTTACCCTATTCATAGATTTTCATAAAAGTGTAATTACGTAAGTGGAATTGTTTGATACAGATGTCAGGAAACGTATAACGTACTTTTCACAGAACATACTGTAGTCCCGAACTGTTTAAAACCAGCAAAAACTGCAAGAAAGGATGACAAATAGCTCACTTATTTGTCTGTTGATGGATTTATGGATTTGAATTACACCACCACCATAAGCTTTTACAATCTACAGTAGAAACTAGCCCTTACCCATTGAGGCACAGACGAAAACTCTTACTTGCATTATTTCATAACTGCACAGTCTATTTCTTTTTAATGTGCTAAAACAACTGGCAATTTCTATGAGCCTACTGAATGCTAAAATCTAGAGCTTGCACTTGAACTGCTACCTCTAAGCTCTGTGTCACGGCGCTCTTCAGGTCCAGTTTCCCTATTTCTCCATGTTGAGTCATAGGACTTCATATGAAAAAGGCTGCACAGAGCATTGTAAGAAATTAGTAAGGACTGAAGGGAAACACTTAAATATGTCATCATATTCTCTATAAACTGCATTTTCCAACCTCTTTTACTCCTTGTCTCTTGCTTCTGGTTCTTGAATTTAATATCATTTTAGCAGTGTTCTATATTCTACAGTCTAAATAGCTATTTCTCCTTGACACAGGCAGTTTTATCTGGCAGGACATTAGGGGGAAAATCTTTTTAATGAACTCCTTCACCTGTTCTATATATTATTTGAACTTCTCTCTCCCCAGGGGGAAAGAGCTGTGTACCCCGCAGGGTGTCTTTTGGTTTACTATTGAGTTTCTTTTGCATAACAACAGGCAACCGAATAAAGTAAAAAATACTTATGCCATTACTGAGATTTAATACTGCATTTATGAACAGTCCTATTGCTATTTTAGGAAGAAGGAACAAAGGCTTTTTTAAAAATAGAAACAAAAACCGTTAGGTAGTAAAGACAGTGGCACTATGCTTTGACCATTTCACAGAGTCCCTCACATCCCAAAGGGGCTGTTGATGAAGCAACCTAGTGCAACTACTGAACAGAACTGCTACAGCATTTAGCTGTGTAAAGTGAGTAAACTTCTGACAGATGAGTTTCCTTGAGACAACTTTTATGAAATACTTAAGAAACCAATTCTGACTGAGTCATTGTGACCTGAAGAAATATTTAATAAATACTGAGCTTTTTTAAAGTCTTCCCCTTTGGCCCTCCTGTCTTCTCAGAGGAAAATAATTGCTTAAAATTATTTACTTCATAACTTCACAATCCTGCCACAATATACAGTGTAATCACACCAATTGTTTCCTTGTACACTGACTTTGCTACACTACATAAGCTAAGAGAAATCTTTTCTGTATACTCTGAGTATTACAGATTAGCAGAACCATGTTATAATGGTATCTGTCAAGACAGGCCAGATTTGATATAAACATGAATCCTTGCACAGTAGTTGACTTGAAGACCTGTTACTGAA
Organism: Coracopsis vasa; assembly: GCA_026283785.1. Lineage (NCBI taxonomy): Eukaryota > Metazoa > Chordata > Aves > Psittaciformes > Psittacidae > Coracopsis > Coracopsis vasa. The sequence continues at coordinate 36,531 of JANHGB010033926.1, forward strand.
TTAAAAATCTATTTTATATAACACAGTGTTTGATGTACTAAAATATGACATGGGTGACAGCATCACTAGTGGAACCAACCAAAGTGTGTTAAAATAGCTACTTTGTCATTTCAGAAATGTGCCCTGACATATGTCTTGTAGTATTGCCAAGGAATCTTTCTGCCATTTCTTAGCCACCTCCAGCACTGACTTTAAGTGGGAAAGCTTTAATACTGCTGTAGCTGTCAGCCCCATATTTCTGCAATAAGGTCATTCTTGAGTTTTCTCAATCTTGAGACTTTCCAAGGGAAAAGCGCCTGACCTTTAAATCTCTAGTGACCACTTGCTTATTACAGATCTGAAAGTAACACAAACATACCTTTGTTTTAAAATTGAGATTCCTCCTAATCATAACAATTGTGAAACAACTGCAGTTTTGTTTTTAGATTCTGCAAAGACCTGTTCTCTTTTCATCCCTTGGTTGGAGTTACTACTACTTTCATCCCTTCAAATGGTATGCATTAACTCTGTGCAATCTTTTAGCCCAGTGGTACAGACAATGACAAATACAAGAAAATATACTTTTCATTCTTCTCTACTGGTCAGAGCTGACCTATCTCTGATCTAAACCAAACAGCAGGCTTCTTATCAGTATGGCAGTAAGACCATCAGTCTTAATTTATCCTTGGCGTGCCTCCTAAAGATGGCTTTATAATGCTGCTTTATGCTGTGGATTACAGGAACTGCATGGCATCCTTAGTTTGTAAAATCCAGCCCAACAGCTCTTATCATTGTGCAAATGGCTGAACCTGCTTAAGGGCTATGTGAGTTGAGCCCAGTGTTCAACTACAAAGCACAAGGATTTTACAGATTTTGCTAACAACCCTGAATATTCAAGTTAGGATTTGCTACATAACTAAGCTTATTAAAAATATTATCAAGGTTGATATTTCAGAGAAGACGTTAGTACTCCATATATATATATAAAAGTGTGTCAATGTGATAAATAGTATTTTGTGTAATTATTACTTTTGTAATATCCTTTGTCATTCTAAAAAACTCACTTAAATTCTGCCCTGTATGAAATTTTTTGTAGCATTTTGCCATTTTTAGCTCCTCTCTTCAATTCCATCTGGACAAGATTTGTGACACTGTTATTAATTAATAGCCATACTTTGCGGTATGCTTTTATGTTGAATGGAACGATTTGATTTTATTTCTGTCTATACAACTTTCATATTTTGCAGAATATTTTTCATTTTAATTTTAAGAAAACTGTAATTGAGTAGAATTTTTCCTGCAACCAAATAAAACCAATAACAAGCATAGAATGAACTTTTGTTTATTTAAGGGGTGGTGCCTCTCAAATAGTGGTGTTATAATAGTATGATTCTGATAAGCAATAAAATGAACAGAAAACGTCTCAGGTTTTAATGCCACTGACAGTGATAAGTTCATTAGTTTAATGTTCAGCTGCCATTTGCCACTTTGCCAACTATATATGTTATTCTGCAGTAGTATCTCAGAAAGTACTATCCACTGTAATTGCCCTACCCCTGTGTTCATTTGTTTTTTGAGGTGTTATGCTAACTGTAAGAATATTCACAGCTTCTGTGGGTTACAGGAGAATATTACTGCATACAAGTATGTTTTAAAGAATTCCACATACTCATCAAATATGACCATTTAAATATCATTATCTAAAAACTGTAAATAAAAACATAGTGTTGATGCATTTAATAATGCTCAGGTAACAGAACACAAAAGAACAGGTATAAGAAAAAAATAAAAATAAGCTGAGCTTTTCTCCTATTCTTATGAATATTTTTTATGTTTCAGAAAACATTTCAGTAATAAAATATCTGAAAGAATGAGAATTTATTAATTTACTTTTCACCCCCATTTTCTGTCTCAGCTGACAGCAGGTGTATCTGACTCGGCTTTATATTGATTTTTTTGCTTTACGGTAAATTTAATCACACTGAACAAATTGAAAAGCATTTCAACAACCAAGAATTTGTCTGCACGAGAAACATTAAAACTGTTTTCCTGACAAATATTGTCAAGACTCACGGAACTTCCATTTCAGGCTTCAGAACATCCTCCTGTGCATACTTCTAGTATTAGCAATTGAGCGTAGCCTTTGACAAAATGCTACACAGGAATTGCTGGATATTTTTTGTGAGAAGCTTCCAGCAGTCGCTCAGTGTGCTAGATTTGAGCAGGAGTTAAAGTCCGCCAGAATTACAATCATGTGCAAGAAAGTCTTGTAATAAGCAGAGCACAGAACAATGTTAATGAGGAGACAGCACTATCATACGGACTTGAATAATAAATATGAAACTATTTTCCCTTTTATAAAACCTTTTCTCATGCAGGAATTGATAGAGTAATTTCCTCTTGTCATTATCCGAATATAGGGCAAACATGCAAGAATAAAAGTTAGAGAAATTATTTGAAAACACAGAATATTAACAAAAAATGTTGATCTGTTCATTAAACTATTTTTTCATTTTCAGTGACAATTATTAAACACTCCAAAACTGACACTTTAAGATGCACTGAATTTAGAATATATGCCAAAGTAAAGGAGTTTTCTGTATATTTGCATAGTTCAAAAGCAAATTTCTTTTGGTCACGTTTTTTCCAGTGCTTAGTTTTTGGCTGCCTCTTACCCATAAAAACTTTCAAATTAAAGAGGCTCTTGTTTGACACATTGTCTGCAATAGTGCCTCTGAACACAGTGATTTGCTCAGTATTGACTTAGAGTGCAATTTATTCAATGAAGAGACTCTAAGGAAAACTAGGATGCTTCAGGAATAGCATGAGGTATTGACCTAATCCAACCTTGCTTAGACAAACTGGCAATATCAGAATTGAAATAGTACATCTGGAGGCAAGAAGAAAAAGGTCTGGTGCCTCTACAATTTACATATTCTTCCATGTAGCAGTATAAAATAAAGCCTGAACTGCTTCTGCAAAGCAAACCTTCTGGCTATGTGTAAATTTCTGCATAAAATTCTGGTAGCAGATCCTGAGCTGACACAGCTTTCAGACAGAGTAATTTACATCAGCAGATGATCTAGCTCTGCTCGGGTTTTTATGCTGCAGTGTGATAAAAAGATCTGGAAGCACATTTTAAGTTACCAGCTTATGAAAACCATTTCCCACACAGCTCACTGACCCCAGGAACATCACTGCATGATCTGAAATTACCAAGCCACATGTTTTGGTGCATAGTGCAAATTTTCACAAGCACAAAAAGACAGGTGAAAGGAGTACTTTACAAATGATTACTGAATCCAAAGCTGAACAGCAAATCAAATGCCACCACTGCAGATAAGCAGATGTGGTATCCTTAACAGCAGAGACAGAGCTGGAGCTTGGCATTTCTTTCTGCTCTTTCTCTATGTGCTTTGTAAGGGCTGTACATCTTTAATGCACCCGTTCTATCTTCTTTTCACCATAAGATATTTAAAACATGTTTGACACACGTGAATGTTGTTATGCCCCCAAACCAGTTCCACTTGTCTTTCATGGCTGCATTTTTTCAGTGGTTAGGAACTGGCCATTTGTGATCTGCATTTATGCATTTGGGACTTTCAGTATCACCACATGCCTGTTCTTTCTATGTGTCTGCTTTGTCTCTCTGTCACTCCTGTGGGACCCTTGCTATACAGTAAACCACAACACTTAGTTACATTGCTTTTATAAAATGTGACTTTTTGGATGTTGTTTTAGCCCTGTACACTACATTTTCATGTATGTAAGTCATAACTATCTTTTAAAAGCTGATTCAGCAGCAGTTTGAGTTTTGTATAAGCCAAGGAAATAAAAGCAGAATTGCATCACAAAGCCTGAACTTCCCCTGCCCCATCCCACACAGACAACTTTTATCCCATAGTCTACAATTGTCCCTAACTTCTGTGTAAGGCTGGGAAACGCATTGGACCAGAAGGTGCCTTGCTTTGAGAAGAGTCATTTCACAAGTCTTGCTGCCCTGAGCTCCTTTTCCAGCCCAAGAGCTCCTACTGCATATTCCTACTATAGCAGAGACTTTCTGGAAAGAGAAATAGTTAAATAATATTCTTTAATAAAGTTTTGAAGGAACAAAATGTTGAAAAGTCTTCTTAGTTTGGCTGCATTTGTAATAAACCAGGTTTTTCTTCATTGTTCTTGTTACTCCCCTAGATCAGAGTGCATCTCTTTTCCTGGGGGAACGGCTTTTCTTTCTGTTTTCATTTCTGTATCGGTATTAGTTCTGAAAGGTAATTGGTTAGTTTCTATCTAAGGTTAAATGAAAAGTAAATTATTGACTATTTTCTACCTTCGGTCACATGAAAAACACAATATTTGAGATTACAGATTCATGAGTTTAATTTTAGACTCCAAGTAAGATATTACTGAATCATGTATGGACAATAATAATCAAAATTGCAGAAATTATTATTTGATGTTTAAGGGCATTTTCATTGAAAAGTTGAATTACTTTAATGCAATAATGCTACCCTTTAGAGTGAGCTTTATGGATCCAGCTTTATGAATATGTATTACATAGCTGGTTTTCTTTTCTAACTTTATATAAAGTCTCATATGCTAATTCCCACTGCAGAGAATTTTTGATGAGCCCTGAACTTAGTTCTAAATTATATTCTCATTTATTATGGACTAACCTTAGAACACTTTTCTCAATGTTCAAGAACAAAATTTACTGTACTAAAGGTCAAATCATGTAGAAAAGTCCCAATAGAAAGCAGGACACTTGGAATATGCATTGCCATAATGATCCAGTATCTTTTTCCTGTAAACAATATTAATTTTAATAATGTTCTAACACTAAGGTTAGGTGCAAAAATAGTCTAAATAGTCTTTCCTGATGTAAAGAATCATAGAATAGTTATATTTTAGGTAGGTATATTTTGGGTAATTCTGCTTACGATATTCATATGCAGCAGTTGCCTTGTACTCATGTTGATTTCAATTAAAACTTTTAAAGACTAGATCAAATTTCCAGCTGTAGGTTTGGGAAAGATCAGGTTCAAAATCTTATTGTAAAGTAGAATGTTTTGAAGATGGGGTCACCTAAAAGTTTAATTTGCATATGGTTAAATGAGATGGATACCGATCTACTCTGACTGCAGTGCCAGCAGATTTTTGGCTAACCTCTCTGATTAGCTACAAATTGCAACTCCGCCAGCTCTAATGCTATTTCAATGAAAACCACAGAACTGCAGCATGTTGTTCTCATTAAAACAACTTAATCTACTCAACAGCAGACGTTGATGTTTCACAAGCCGTTTCATTCCTCTCATGTCATGAAGTGTTTTAGAAACATTTTGTTTACACAAAGAGATTCTGTTGTGTACAGATGGCATGATATTCCATGGTAGTTTTTCAAACATGGATGCTGGATTTCAGTGAACAATTTTCAAAGGTATTGGTGAAAAATATCCAGACACTTTTTGCAGCTTTGAAAATCTTGCATTTCTACCTATGGACTTTGATATAAGTGAATGCTATGGGATTTTTTTACAAAGTCATCAAAAAATGAAACATAATTATTTGAAATAACTTGCCATAGAATACAATGTAAGATGAAGTACTGTGTTTTGGCTTATTTTAATTCTTCCATTTTTATTTATGTGATGAAACTAGTATAAAAAGCAGATAATATAGCATTGCAATTACCAAATAAAATACTTACACTGCCTACAGGTAGCTGTGATTATTACCCTATAGCTAGCCCTAATTTACAGTACTCTATATGCTACTGACTGCTTGGAAAGGTTGCTTAGCTTTACACTTTCAGATAATGTCCTCAAATTGTTAATGGTAGTGCCATGTTTCATTACAACCATCTTAGTTCTATGAGCCATTTCTGTACATGTTCTAGAATTTCTTTTCTTACTTAAACTTTACTAGCTTTGAATGCAACAATGATTTAAGAAAAAGCTAAGCTCTTTTAAAATTATATGCTTTGTATTACTACAAAACAAGAAACCTTAATTATGAAATAAAAAGGTGTGTGCTTTTAAAAACCAAAATACAGCAAGACAAATGGAAGAAAGATTCAAATAAATTCCATAATAGGGTGGAAGAAGAAAACACGAGGAATGACAAGATATTTACAGAAAAATAAAAATAGCATGGCTGACTGGAAATCTGCTGCTGCTAATGGGAAGTGCATCTAATGGCTCAGGTAAGATGAGAACAACTTTCAGCTAAAAATTTGTGATTAAAAAGTTTGGTAAGAATAGTTTTAGCTGAGTACAGAAGCAGGTGTAGGGTTAAGATTGAGGGGAAAAGAGCTTCAGACAACCTTAATTAGAATACTGCATAAAACAAAAGAAAATGGAGAAGAGTGGAAGCAGTGTTTCAGGTGTTTGGGTTTTTTAAAGGTTGAGAGGCTTAAGGCTTAATCATGTCTTTATTGTCAAGGGAAATAAAAGGAAAGATAAAACAGCGCAAGAAATATAAGGAAATATGATGGGACAAGTAGAACAGTTAGAATAGGAAGTAGATGAGAAGCTTGTGCTTCTTTGTAAAGAAGGATGTTTGTGATAGAGAAAAGAATGTCAAACCAACAGGAAGGCATAGATAAACACCTCATTTTGTCATTTTTTTTTCCAGAAGAAAGTGGCAAGATATTATGCAGTGATATAAAAATAAATGGAAGCAAGGGAAGAATAAGAAGGAAGCACAGATTTGAGAGAATTTTAAAACAAGTCCAAAAAATGTAGGGTGCTACATGCAGGAAAAAGCTGATGGCAGTATTGAATAAGACATCTGTGGAAAAGGAGAAACAACAATATGCCTCAAAGAAAGAAGAGTGCTCAATAAAATAGTAAAGAAAAGCTATTTTGGTGCAGAGAAACACTATAGTAGGGGCGTAAATTAAATGAAAACGTGAGCAAGGAGATACATAGCTCAAAATAAATTGGTCATTAGCCTGTAAGCTAAAGCATCCAGAATGAGTGTAGGACATTGCAAGGAGGAAAACAGAACCAGGTGGAAATCTGCTGCTGCTAATGGGAAGTGCAGATTGAAGAGTAAATGTCAGTAAGTTAGAGCAAGAAAGGGACAGAGAAGCTGTTTGCAATATTACTCTGGGGAAGAGAAACCATGTGAAGAGAGCAAACTTGCTGGAAAATAAAGTAATATTTATTTCAGGTGACGTGTGTGAACATAACCTGCCCAATATTGTGTGATGACTTTTAAACTGTGAAAAAAATAGATCATTGGTTATTTTATTTTTAGAGACTATTCTTACATCTAATATGTTTGGGCAGATCGTAGTACAGAAAAAGATTCTGCAGCCTTGAATTTAAAGGTCTTGAAGAGAGTTCCTTTTAAACTTGCAATTTATTGCTTTTTGATAAAGTGGTCTTCAAAAATTTTTAGAGAAAAAGAGCTGAAGATTACCTCCACTTTTTGCATGTACTTCTTACCTATCAGAGTTGATATAGTACTAAGCAATTAAATATTAGGTGCAGTGTAATGAAAACACTGTGCAATTAAATTGATTCAGTTTGAAAAGAATGTATGTCAAAATGACTTTCTATTTCATTCAAATGTATCTTCTCACTAGACACTAACTATGTGATCTCCATGATCTATTCCCTTTGCACGAACAAAGTGTACACACTGAAAGTGATAGGGAACAGTTACCTTGGAATCTGTATATAGCATAAAGGATAAAAGACAAGGAAATTCTGAATCTAACAAGATCAGATAATATAAATAGTACGGTTGAGCAGGACTGACTGCAATTCTGATCCAAAATCTGAGCATGAAGCCAGATATTTCACAGGGTTTCCTTACATAATTTGCAAAACATTTACAAATTCATTTAGATTATGTCAGTGTTGCAGACTGACCTGGGTTTTACATCACAACACATCTACCTCAAAACCTCTTACCTGCACTGGAAGTGATTTAAATCCTGACAGGCTCTAGCAGTAGTTGTACAGCTTATAACACAGGCCCTGCTTCTATCTAAATTAGAAACCATTCTCTTTGCAATGAGGATTCACGGTGAGTCATGAAGGCTAACATTCTTCCAAAGGTAATGGTCTCACTCAGTTGACATAGTTGGGTAGAAAATGATGAGACAGCCTCTCACCATTAAAAAAACCCAAATACACGCATACAGAAAGAAAACCCCAACACCCTAAACTCCAAAATGGGATGTATCTGTACACACGATAAAGGAGCATGACTCCAGTGATGATGCTGTGAAGTGATGAGAGAAGTATACATTTGTATGAATACAAATGCTTAAAAGTCTAGAAAAAGTGAGATTCTTCATATTTGCATAATACTGAAGAGACAGTCTTTTGTACTGCACATTCTGTTATGTAAGCATAGCAGTGTTTGGGGTATTTTCTGCTTCCTTAGAAAAGTAAAACCGCCATAAAACCTATAATATGCTGCAGAAAGTGAGCCCAGTTAGACAAAGCAGAGTAACATATCATAGTAGAACAAGGCATCTTCAAGAAGGTTGTTCTTTGCTCTCATTCTGGAGAGAGATGCCAGAAGCACTCCTGTTCATCTATATTAGTACATTAGAGATAGGTTATTTGTAGGAATTTACTAACATGATGATGATCAGGAAGGTTAATCAGAATTAACTAAAGTGTATGAACTTTGAAGTGGATCAATTACATTATCCTAAGTCCTAGTGTAGATATTCTTATTTAAAATTAAAATTATCTTAATTTAGTTTATCTTATTTTATTCCTAAACTAAAGATAAAATGAATTAAGATAATTTCAGAACTCATTTGCATTCATTTTCCCGTGTACACATGTGTAAACAAGCACCAAGATCCTAAAACCTCATTGGGTTTTATTAAGTGTATCAATAATGCATCAGAACTGTAAGATTGGTTTTCAGACACGAGCTCTTCATGATGACATCGTTTAGGATGCTCACAATATCCAGAATAATGGAGAGCACAAATCTAGATTTGCAAAGTTTTAATTCCTTTAGGAACAGAAATTCCTTTGACTGAAAATCCTTTTTATGCAATTGTACAAAAAACTGTGCCAGAGCAATTGGAAAATTTTACAAACACCCTGATTTACACATATTTCATCTTTGAAATAATAGCATTCTAAAGACAGAAGAAGTTTGCAAAGTACTTCACACAAAAAAAAAATGCTGTGATGGCCATGCTTCTTTAAAGGCCAATGAGCATAAAACACATGAGAAAATGTGTAACATACAATTAAGATCAAATGAATTTTTCAGCAGTCCTGCTGAATGAAGGCAGACTGTTTATGGAGGTTATTCAGCAAATGGATGAAAAAGGAGTTCTAATGAAATCTAAAGATATAACCTGGATATTCTAAATAAAATGCTAGAAACAAGTCTGAATCCAATGCCATAGGCAGTTTATCTCACATTACTGGCAAAAAGTACAAGTCTTACAATTGTAATAAAAAGCTCTAAAAAATACTTCTAAGGCTGTTGCTTTCAGTGAAAATTTCCTATATTTCTTTATTAGAATTGAGGAATATGTAGACTGACAAAAGTATATTCACATGAGGGAATTGTTGGGATGTTTGTTGTGGGACAGAATGTTCCAGTGAAAGAAACCAGAGGTCGCAATAATGCAATAGGTAAATTAAATCTTACTTACTGAATAATGCTATACTGAATAATACTGAATAATGGAGCGGTGCACTGAATGCCCAGAATCCCTATGCGGTAATTAGGAGGCTTTCCACCAATAAAATAATTACAAATTGCATTGTATCTGCCTAATGGCTGAATCTTACTAATTACGGATACATAAATTGAAAGAGATTACTATATATTTAGTACTATTGTTAGACTGATAGAGAATAATATTTCTTAAATATAAAACCTTTGTTACATTAGCTTTTCCTAGAGGAAAGTTGTGATGAATGTGCTTTAAAGATGTTCTTTCTGAATAATTTTTTCTTACTGTCTTTTATCCTCTACAACAACAAAATTTAATCAATACTATTATGAAGAAGGGGTATAACATACTCAAACAATGTAAATAACAGTTATAGTACAGGAATCAGGAGAAGCCTTTGCTATTTCTAAATATACAACTGCTATCTTGTATTACCTCAGGTAACTAAAAAACTTTCAGTTTCTTCATTTTCTAACTGAAAACAGTTTTAGTTTGTATATCTTTATGATACATAAAACTAAAAAGAGAGATAAGAAAATATCATTCAGCCGAATAAGAATGTTATTACTGTTTGGCTAATTAAACGTAATGCCTTCAAAACTGTTGTGCTTACCATAGCACTCAGTTGATCCCTCAAGAAATGGGAGAATGCCTGAAAAAATCAGTAGTCCTTACTGAAATATGAACTTGTAAAAAACAGTGGAGGTAGATTACCCTGGATTAAATCAGTTTTGAAAAGCATCAGAATGTAATGCTTTCCTTTAGGTCTCTGTCAGACTAGATGTTCATTCTGCTATGTTTTGCATCTTATAACCACACACAATTTGTACTGTAGTTTTGAACTACCATTATTCTTCCTCATCTCAAGCATAGTGCTTTGGCAGAGTATTTGCTGCTTTTTCACCACAATCAGAGCACTTAGAGAATAAAGAATAACATTAGTTCAGATTGCTGCTGGTCTGACTGCAATTATAAAACAGAAGTATGCCTGGTTTGTGTTCATTAAATAGGAAGGTCACAGGTATCTTTGAACTGACACTCATTCTTTGTGCTCAAACACATTCTCTTTCATGTACTTACCCCGCTCCTTTCATACTATCCAATGTGAATTTTTTGACACTTCTTAAAATATTATAAAGAGACCTTACTTAAAAATTGGAAAAGTCAACTCATTAAATAACGTATTTGTAGTAAGAACCTTTTATCTTCCACTGAAGGCAATAACAACAGTCTCTCTGAAAATTTTCAACAGACAACAAACAACCTCTTTGAGTTTAGTGCTTTGTGAAGTGACTGATCCTAACTTTCTCAGAAAGGTATTTTCCATATGTCTAGATATATTGAAACACTGCAAAAAAGGAAAGCATTCTAAACTATGCTTACTAGAAGTTAAACCATTTTATACCTTCAGATTTATCTGAAATATAAAAAGTATTTTTGCAAGTCATATGGCTTTCTTATTCTTTCCTTTGTTTGCAATGCCTTCATGAAAACCTAAATTCATTTCTGGACAAACCTTACACTAGGACCTCTACTAAAGAAATCATGTAATCTGCATATTCAAGTGATGCACATAATAGACACCTCTGTTAACAGGTATTAAGTAAATTCCAACTCAGATGATAATTACGAGTAGAACCTACCTTTGCTTTAAAAAAACCCCACATTATTCACAGTAAGATCTATCCAACATTAACTGATAATTACATTACTCAGCAGTACGTACGTGTTATTGGTTCTATCCTGCATGTGCACAGAACAATGCAAGAAACTTGAGATTCCACTATGTAAGCGCCAAAAAGTAATCACTAACCTGAGGAGTTCAACAAGGTGAGTTAGGAGTAGTATGATAAGTGAAAATTCTTCCCTTTACAATCCTATCTAAGATACAGCTGTGGCATACCTGCTGCACTCAAAGATATGTATGTGATGTGTGTACATTATCTGAAGTACCTCACCCACCAGAAAGAATACAAGGTTTATCTGCCATTTAAAGCAGAGTATTTGGGCATATCCAGATTGCTTGTAAGTTCTCCATGTTCTTTGTAAGTTTACTTTTAGTTTATATCCTTTTCATTTCTTGTTAGTAATGTTTACCTTTTACAGTATGACTAAATCTCAATTCTTTCTTTCATTTCTTTCCATTTAGGTGGAGAATAGACAGACGTGTTGAGCTTGTTCTTATTTGAACTTCGTAGTTCAGAACTGCTCAGCCAGGAATGCAAATTACAGACCAACAGTGATCCTGTAAATGATATCACTCTAATGCTCCTCACACCTGAGCAGTCTCAAATTTTTTGATATCATGATATGTAGAGCGAGAGAAGCACTTTAAACACATTCAGTTCTAATCCAGTAAAGTAAGAAAAGAAATGTTTCTTGAAAGTCTGCCTTTTTTGTATCTCACACTGAAACTATTTCTAAAAAGAGCAGATTTTTTCTCATTTAAAAATGAGTTATGTGATGATTACCTCAAGGAATTTAAAGAGAAACATGAGGATAATTCCATCAAGGCTTTTAAAAATCCGGTATGCAATTTGTCTTTATTTTCTGAGGGTTAAGAATCTAAACTGCAATGGCAGAAACAACCATTTATCTGCCATTGTTCATTCCCAAAAGTTATTCATAAGCACTGCATTAGTTTTCAGAGGGAGTTAACTACCTCAGCTCTTATTCAGAACATGTACTGTCTGCAGTGTTCACTGGTTGGGTCATACACAATTTACTCGTTTATGCATTCTCTTCCCATTTTTGCTTTCTTATTTAAATGCAGTATTATTTATTGTGGTGTAAAAAGAAAACAGCCTCAATCCAAGGTGATTGCTAGAGAGAAAATAAGTGATAAGTAGCTTTTGTCATTATTGCCTACATAGTGTCATTTTCTACATGCTTGTGCCTCATGTCGAGACACTGAGAAGCTGTTGGGGGTTTTTCCAGGTCTTTATTTCTAAGATAATTCTCAAACTTTATTTAATTATGGAGATGTCAGTAACACAAAGAAATCAAGGAATTTCAAGACTAGAGTCATAAACACAGTACAACAGTGTGTGATGTTGGCAGAATGGATTTTAATTGTGATTGTTGCCACTTCTCGCTATTTTTATTTCTCACAAGTAAAAAGAAAATACTTTAAAATTATGAATTATGGTTTGTACAGTTTCCCACATGCTGTAGAAATATATCACCTCTGACCAATCAGTAGGAATCATGTGTGCATTCATATATTCCCTCACACTTGAATTTTAGACAGAACACTGTTGAGATTGAAAAAGTCACGTACCTGAAGAAACAATATGACTGAATTAAGCTTGTGCTCACAACCTCTGAGACCTCTGTATATATGCAATTCATACAGCTCTTGCTTATATGGTCTTGGATGCAGAGGTTTTATTTAACGCATATTTCCTTTTGTTGGTGTGTCTTCATTAGTGACTTCTTTAATTTTTACTGCACAATTCAAACTCAGCTCTCAGGACAGATCCGTTCACCTCTTGATAGGAGAATTATTCATCTCTTTACTACCACTTTGTAACACTAATCACTGGGGTATCTACTTTCATGGAGTCTTTGTGAGATGAAATGTGTGACAGACAAGAGCTAAAGGAATTAAGGTGGAGAGAAATTAAGATTGAAGGTACTCACAAATTTTTTGATGAGCAGTCCAAGGCAGTTAGGACCCAGTAGTTCAGAGTACTTAGAATACTTTACAACAAAGCTTTACAGAAAAATTCTACAAGAAAGATTAAGTCTGGAGTTCATTGATCTAACAAAATCGTAACATATAGTGAGAAATATACCATTTCACTGATGAAATTAGACCTGGCCAGGGCTTCATGTGTAGTTAAATAAATAATAAAAAAACTAAATTGCAATCTGCTATCTATCCACTCTTATAAAAGATTATGTAAATCTTCTTTATATGCAAATGCTATTAATCCTACCTGAGAGAAGTATGTACCTTCATGGCACTGATGGTCCATATTGTGCTAACATAACATTGCACTCTAAGTCTATACATTAGAAGAATTAGGTAGCCCTAGCATTCATGTTGTTAAAATAGAAACTCAGCAATCATGAAACGTATAAATAAATCCAACTCTTTATTAAACAGAAAGAAAAATAATTGCAGTATTGGTTAGAAGAAAATATTATTAGAATATGGAAAGGGAAAAGACAATTGTGATTTATGTGTATTCACGTCATCTGCTTCGTGCAATATATTTAAACTCTTAAAAGCAAAGGTACAGAAGAACATGCTTACACTCAGGCAGGCTTTAAGAAGCTTTCCAGAATAGATGCTAGTCATTCTATCAAGGTCTGCCTTCTCATTACATACTTCACTTTTGTATTTCTACATGAATGGCAGCCATTTTACTAATTTCTGGAAAGCCATATTTTTATTTACTTCCTTCAGGGAAGCACTGTATATTATCTGTTAAGAAGGATGATACATAACCTAAGTAATACTGTGTTCACATTGGCCTTAAAGAAAGCATTGCTATAGATATTCCACACAGTTACGAGAAGGTATGGGGCAAGACAGTCCTTTTCTGGGTGTAGAATTATTTCCCATTAAACTGCCTAATGACCCTAAGATACTGGTGGTCCTAACCATTTCTTAATAATGGATATTATGACTCATCCATCCATCCTGCCTTAGTTCTCAACGCACCATTGAAGAGATAGGAAGCCATTTTAGTAACATACACTAATATATCATAGCAATTTAACTTCTAATAGATTTTATTATTGCTTTTAATTCTTTTTTCTTTCAAGGATATTGATTTTGAGAGTACACTATTCTTGCAATTAGATACAACTGTTTTTTCAGTATGTAATCATTTTTGCTTTGTAACTTTTACAGGAGACAAACTGCCTTAATATAACCTCTGATCTCTCTGAGTCATGTACAGATGTTAAAATAACAAGGACATAAATATGATGCACAAGTTAGTGAATACAAAACACTACTATACCTATAATACATTAAAGAACATAGTATATTATAATGGCTCTATTTTCTGACTTGTCACCACACTAAAACCTAAAACTGCTACATACTTGTGCACACACAGCACTTACAAAGCACTTAGGTAAAGCAGCCTGAGCTGGGTAACACAGAATGCCTGTTGATTTTCATTTTTTTTAAGTTCTCACTAATAGTCCACCCAGAAATGCAGCAGGCATCTCCACTGCAGTCTCAGACATCCATTTCCCTGCAAGCACATACTCCATCCTCTGCAGAAGTATTCTATAGACAACATATTTCATGGTCTGCTTCTCTGTGAAAATTTACATAAACCCAGCAAGCTTCTTCAGTTAGAAGGTGGTGCTTTACAAGGCTAGATCACTGTTTGTTCTATCAATAGTACTTGTTTAAGCATTACACTGTGAGCTGCTTCTCTTCCATTAACAATTTTGCTGCTGCTCTGCACATATTAAGCAGCTTCCCTAGTGATGCAGAAACGAGGCATTAAACCATGACAAGAAACATTATTCTACTATTATCACAAAAAATATATTATATTTACTGTTCACAGGGGGAGAATCAGTATTGAAGTTTAGTTCTTCTGAAGAAATAAAGTGTTAAAAAGCACATGGAATTTTGTAAGTACCTTTTTCCACAATTAATGCTGATTGCTATACATATAACCCAGTTTAAATTTCTGTTTTATTGTCATAATCTGTGCCACCCTGTCATAGCTCTTTCATTTTTAATTCAAAATTATCTTTTATTTTTGGTGTACTTAGAGCAAGAAATTGACATTTCCTTTAGATAGCAGCAGGGTGCTAGCATTCCTTTTTTTTACGATCTACATGAAAACACAATCATTTTTGTAGTATGGAGTTAGGGTTTAATACACACAGAATTCCCCCTGTGGTGTCCTTCAAACTGTAACTTGCAATTGTCAATGCCATAGTAAACAGCAGCTTCCTGCAAGAGAATATATGAAACTAAGCATAGTTTCTGCTTAGTGCTCCAGAAAAAGTATAGCCATTTCTCACAATTCCATCAAAATTAAGTAGGACTTTAATGACAGAAAGATGTCAGGCATAATTCAGGACCAAGCTGTCTTGTTTTAGACACTTTCAATGTGCACACCAACTCTGTGGTCGACACTGCCTCAAAACCTTTTTTTAACCAATAGTAGAAACTACCATAAAAGCTTTCATATTTTGAAGTAATCATGGTCTTTTCCTCTCTGTGACTTAGATTAGCACCTTTTTTTGAGAAAGCACCAGAAAAGCCAAGTCACACAGAGCTATTCAAACCAACCCCAAACAACTTCAGAACAACACAGAAATCACTGTGCTTCTAGTCACCAAGAGCTGCCATGAAACAAAGCACCTATTCCTATGAGTGACCTAAAACCTAGTAAGAAAAAATTCAGTAATGAGCCATTTTGCTTTTCTTTTTAGTCACAGTAACATAGGGACATGATTTTTTATGCATGTATCTTTTTGTGTTTCTAAGAGAATAACTTGTAGCATATTTAAGACACCAAATGCATACCTGCTTTTCTCAGAAACAAGAAGCTTCTGCACCAGCACAAGTATCTGAAATATTTAAAACTATAAAACTGTTTAAGACCATTATTGATTTTACTGAGTATAAAGTAGCTGAAGCATTAGACGGCAGACATTCCTAGTCATAAACATTACAAGGTATCTCTGTATCTTCAGCAAATGCATAATGCTGGTGTTAATGCAGCAGATTATTCACTTTGGAATCAGAGTCCTGGAAGTGTCCTTGCTGTCTGCTTCTACATACTTCAGCTGCAATGACAATCAGAAGGGCAAGGGTACTGGTACTTATTACGATGTAATGCCATGTTAAGCACATACCTGAATGGTCATCTTGCTGGAAACATATCCTTGTAATTGCAGTTACAAATCTGTCTTGTCTGGAACTTTCTGTAGCCTTATTAGATATGAGAACACCAAGCAAGCTCAGTGGCACTGTGCTCATGAAAAGCAGCCCAAAACAACTTAACTGAATGTATTGCCTGTTTTACACTTATGCCTTTCCTAATTCTAACAAGAAAAAAAACAACCCAAAACCAAAAAAGAAAACCACAACAACAAACAAGAAAACTCACTTAAAAGTGTAATGGCCTTGCTGTAAATCACACACTGTACTGGGATTAGAAAATAATTATTATTCCTCGTTTAGGTAAGCAGATTATCATGCCACTAATTATTCTCAACAGAATAGAAGAGATGAGAAAATAATCTAAAACTTTTCCTGATGGAACTAAACTCATGATGAGGCTTAATAGGCTCATTATGATTATCAACAACTTTTGCTTCCCTAGTTCCAGAAAGAATTGTTACTAGGAAAACATTTGAAGCTGACTTTCCATATACAGAAATTCTGTAGGCTGCCTACACTATTGCACTAAAATGGAATAATCTCCCTGTAGTATTCTGGAAAGAAAGTTAATCTAATAAAAAGTCTTATAATTTAGTGGTAGCATATACACAGTTTGAGACAGGTTAGAAGCATCTGATCTAGGCAAAGAGATATCTAGGCAAATCTGAGTAATGGAGCAGGGAAAGGTAACAACGTTCTGAATGCCCCAGCTGGCATGGCAGCTTCATGCAGCTCAGTGCTGTTCCACTGAAGGTATCCTTTGCAGCTGGTGTTTCAGCAGCACAAAGCTTTGCATCTGCTATGCTATCATTGAAAGGATAAGAAAAAAGGGAGGAAGATTAGATTTTCCACGTGCTCTGTGGGAATTATGAACTAATTGGCACTTGACTATCCAAATTCTAGGCTTTAATTAGAATTGCACTTGAAACCTGAGGATATTTATAAGTGTTGTCTCACTATAGTGGACTGGATCACCACCAGCAGTAATGTAATACTTGTACTTTTATAGATTTCATTACACGGGAATGTCAGGAGTCAGAAATTATTTATGGACTGCATGACAATTTACAGCTCAGAAAAACTGACAAAGATAGCACATAGCTGGGTAAACAGAGATTCCATCTATCCTTTTCCAATTGTAAAGTCCTCTTTAGCCTACCTCTGCAATTTCTTGAACAGAAATTGGAACTTGGTCATAATAATTAATGAAGTACAAGTTCTCACCAGGTGGGTTTTCCCAAGAAGCTCACTATGCTAATCATAAAACCTAATTAATAAAAATGTAATTTCTTGTAATTTATCACAGTTTTATGTTTATACTTTGTTATTAGGTTTTTGGGTGTTTTTAATTATTTGTATTTCCAGAAACTACATTTTAATCGACATTTAACAGACAAACAAAAGATAAGAGAAAACAATAGTTTAGGTCCCATTAAGATTTTAAACTTGCAAATAGAACGTTGAAATCTATGCAGTTTCTATGAACTATTATTCAATGATGGATCACAATAAAAAGTATAAACTATTAGAGAACTGTTTTTTCAAGTTTTGTCCATACACTTTGGTTTGTAATTTATTCTATGTACTCTAAAGTGCTCTGAAAACATGACCGCTCTGGTGTTCACTTCTTGCCTAGGAAAAAGTAAACAGTATTTCCCCAGATCCTTGGTTTGCTAAATTGTCCAGTCTACCTTCAAATAAACAAAGGGAAAAGTGCTCATTTCTAAAGCCATATAAGTTATTCATATGAAAACAAGGCAATTAAATCAG
Source organism: Coracopsis vasa (assembly GCA_026283785.1). Classification (NCBI taxonomy): domain Eukaryota; kingdom Metazoa; phylum Chordata; class Aves; order Psittaciformes; family Psittacidae; genus Coracopsis; species Coracopsis vasa. The sequence goes on from JANHGB010033926.1 coordinate 54,821, forward strand.
AGTCTGGAACTAGATAGTAATATTTGCAATTAATCCCAATTTCATATTGAAAGCCATAATTTTTGGTAGCATTGATTGCAAAGCTTGTACTTAGGTTTATGACTAGAATACCAGTAATAAAGATGAGCTGTTAAAAGAAATGAAGAGAAAGTAGCAGATACAAGTAAATAAAAGAGCTTTTCTTTAATGAATAAATATTAATCAAAGCAAAAGAAGGAATTTTAAATGACGTGAAACTGCCTACTAACAGATTATTTAGTTTGTTTAACTATGGTGTTACTATAGTCATTACATTACATTAGCATTTCAGTCAAAACCAGACAGAACAGAATGAACAGTGTGGTGACTGAAGAACTGGACTACAGTAAGGACAATTTCCTGTCCATCATACAGTTTCTAGATGATAAAGGTCTTTTATTAAGTCTTCTGCATGTGCTTCCTGTTTTAAAATGGAATCCGATCACAACCCACACAAGAAGCCTTATGGAGATAAACTGAATAGTGTTGATGAAGTACTTGGATAAGGTAGGGAAAAAGGTTATGAAGAAAATTGATCAAGCCTTTTCTTGAATAAGTATTTCTTTGAACAATCTAATTCACTGCACTGTGATTACAATAAGGAAAAATACCAATATGATATTACAAAGATTTCTTCCTTCTCACTGGCTCTGAAATCTGCCCATTTGTCTTCCTAAAGATTGAAACTAAACATATGCATCTAGAAACTGCAGAATAGTACATTTAAACTGAGACAGTATGAGCAAGATCAGAGAGAATTTCCCAGTGGACATGACACAGAGAAGCAAATTCAGAATTGATGATTTTTTACTATTTGATGCTGCTTGACCTACAACAGTAGCTGTGAAAACTCCTAACAGAAGTTTGGTATTTTTCCCCACACATTCCAGAGCAAACAGTAGCTACTGAACCATAACTACTTGAAGTCACATATCCAAATGTCATTAGCTAGTTAGTATCAGGTTGTCTATTCTGGGATTGACAGCCTACTACTAACTGCAAATGAGGTTTTATAAGGTACGTTGTATGTAGTCAAGTATGTATTTTCAGCAAAACATGACAAAATTCACAATGATTATTTCATTCATTCTGTGGCTTACATTTTGCAGCAGAAATGAACTTGAAAGTACATAACACAAAAGCATTGATTTCTGTAGCATATTAATAGAAAAAGTACTTGTAGACAGGTTTGTATATGGAGGACTACGAAATGTGAAGTATTCAGTTCAGTTTTGTAATTTAAAAGTAACCAAAGGTGACTCTAATCCACATTTATATATGCCACAGCATGAATTAACCAGCAGCCTTCCTCACGAGTGGGCAGAACAAGTTAAAGCAACCAGAAACATCATCTGAGTTATCCGTTCTCCTGTAGTTATGCTGAATAGTATCCATACCACCATGCATTTGCGCAGGAACCACTGCCATGTGTCCTGTCTTAGGATAAATTATTTGATGTGAAAAAACCCAACAAACCAAATCAACCTTGTTCTTTTTCATTTATTTTAGAAGAACACTGAAACTTTTTTAGCTGTAATTATATTTACTCAAATTATAAAAAATAACAGCCCTTTCATTGATTGTATGCGGTTGTTTGTGAAAAACAAAACATCCTGAGAAGATCAAAGATTTTGATATTTAAATAACAAACCATTTATTTGAAAAAACTTCAAAACGCATCTCAGTCTGATTTTTAGATCAAAAATTTTAATTTGAAAATGCAAGAGCAACATCCAAAAGTAGTATTTTAATTTAATTTTACAGAGCCAAATTTCCAGTGTTTTCACAAACAAATGTTTAGAAGCTTTATTTAACTAAATAGAAGCTATCTGAACACCTCAAGTCATTTCCTGGCAGGTCTTAACTGGATGAGAAAAATATGAGTTACTGTGACAAATGAACAGCTCATTAGAGTAGCTGACAGCACATGAATGCAACTGATGCATGTTTCACTTTGTATTATTAATTAAAAAAAGAACTTCCAGGAGTTTTCAATACTGACTTTGAAGAGGATAATTTTAAAGTAATGTTTAATATATTAAAATGTGTCAAACACTTAAAAAATATAAATACTTATCACGAGTTGTCTGTCATTAGCTACAAATAATAAAAAGTAATAAACCAATTTAGAATAAAAGCCTAACTGATGATCAGACCTCCTTAAGAACAGTCAAGTGGCAAAGAATCACCTTTCTTCTGTAAAATCCAAGTCAAACCTTTGCCACTGGCAGCTGTAATTACAAAGGCCAAATCTATCTTTCCAGACAACCAGGTGCACTCGCATCTTGCATGCACACATTTTATTAATCAAATACATGTTTAGATCTCTTTTTCCACTCTAAGTCCGTTGCTTATTTCCCTGCATAAGAAGCAAACCAACATTGCAGTCCGTGACACGGCAGGAAAGCTGCAATGAATCCTCAGTCAATAGAGCTTGTTTACCGAGGTTTCTAGAATAGCCTAGTTAGTGGCCAGCTACTTTGTTCCTGTATTATTTTGTTTTAGAGGAATTCTCTTCTGGCTTGTGGTAGGCTTTTACAATAAATCAGATAAGCAAGGCAGAAGTTGGTTACATTTACCCCCAAAACTGGGTCGAAGGATAACTCTTAAGAATGTTTAAAAAACCCTACCCCTACACAAATGCACAATGAAGGGCACAACCCAGGGCAAGGGGAAATATGGAATGGCTCTTATCCTGTGTTAAACAAACTAAGATGGTTAGAGCAGCAACACTCTGGAATTATTTATTAGGTGGAAACTATTGCCTAGTTGCAAAAAGAATATATTTCAAATGTTGTGGCGTTTCTCAGAGAGAAGAAAACAGATAAAGATACAATGTTTCTGTTTATGTGAATCTGATCACACTGCTCTCAAAATATATTTCACATGCAGGATGGATCATATATGAAGTAAAGTTTGTACCTTCCTATTAAATAGTATAAAAATGTGAGGTTGAATTCTCTTAACAACACTTTAAAAATTGCAGCAAGGACTGTGACTTGGAGATGCTGGCCAGAAACTGAAAAAGGCTCATTTCAAAATCATTGGGAGATTCACAGCTATTTATATTAAAAGATGACTCCAAGGCATGAGCAAATAAGGAAATGCAAGCACATTTCTACCATACATGCTGTAAGCAGATGGGAGAGAATTAATTATCAAAAAGAGTTAAGTGTAAGATAGATTTTTGTTCCTGCAAAGGAACATCACATAAATTACCAGGGCAACACATGAAGATTTTTAGGGTAACATGAAGTTTAAAAAGTGCACTGTTTGGATAAAATTAGGCTGTCTCAGAGTTTAAAATGGTATTTTTCCAAGGTTTATGAGCAATCAGTTGAAGAATGTTGGTGAGTCTGCTTGCCTCCAATTTCTTCTTAGCCTCTGTGGATCACTGCACCTGAGACTTTATCTCCCTTGGGAACTTATTATGCAGTAAGTAAGGCTGTAAATTTATAAGGGACTCTGCACTTACTCCACTTGTAGACACTGGTTATGTGCCGTAAGAAACCTCTGTGAGAGTTCATTCTCCCTTTTCAAAAGGGAACAACACTGAGCATAGAGAATCTACATGGGGAACAAGTATGGATCACTGAATGGGATGTAATTTCCCATCTACATTTACTTCCTTGCAAATACAAACTTTTCCATGTAGAAAGAACAGCAGACTTCAGTCTATATGTGCCAGAGTCCTTCCTACAGACGCTCTTTACCTGTGCTTGGGTTTTCTAAAGACAAGAGCCTCCATTAACCACTGCCACATGTAGCATGATTAGCTTTCACTCTACTGTAGACATCAGAATTGTCCCTTCTTATTAAAGAACCAAAGCAAACATAAATCATTACTGAAGCAAATATAAGCATAAATAATACAAACAATTGCAGTGAGGCACTGGCACAGATTGCCCGGAGAAGCTGTGGCTGCCTCATCCCTGGAAGCGTCCAAGGCCAGGTTGGATGAGGCTTGGAGCAACCTGCTCTAGTGGAAGGTGTCCTTGACCATGGCAGGGGGTTGGAACTGGATGAGCTTTAAGGTTCCTTCCAACTGAAACCATTCCATGGTTCTATGACTCTGATTCAAAATATAAAATATTACCCTCAGAGCTATCTTAAGTGCTGCTTCAATGCCTCAGAAAACACTGTGAATAAACTGCAGTGTCACTCCCAGCAACCTTATGCATGAGTTGTACTGAATACTAATGGCAATAATGATAAATGCACAGATGATTTAAGAGCTAAAGCATGGAATGGGAACTTAGTTGGAGAACCGTCTTTGCTAAAGCTTCTAAGTTCTACTGGTGCTTGAAGCCTATAACAGAAGATTTCCATTCTTTTCAGTAGCAAGTTGAACATTTGCAGATGTTACAACTTAGCAGACTTCTGTGGTCTTAATCAAAAGCAAATGATGAAGCTAGAAATTGTAAGTAGATATTTAATAGTTAAAGTGACTAAAAAAATTAACAAAAGCTAATAACTGCCTTTCTTGTGTTGCACTGAATTGAAAAGAAAAATTTGACCTCTTGCTCTTATCAGAAATTCAGTTGTTATGGTATTTCATAGACCACAGTGTAGCCTGAATAAGTCTTTGAATCTTGCATTCCTTGCTCCTGTACAATTCATTTTTTATTAAAGCATCAGCTTGCAAATGCATTATGGAATTCCATTTTCCATGGTGAGAAAAACGAAAACAAAGCAGCAGTGAGTTCCAAACCCAATAGTGCTTCTATCATTTATGGCTGCAGAGAAATACACACACCACACCCTCCTCCCCCCACCAAACATATAACAAGTTTCACAAGAATGACTGGAAAAGTCTCCAAAGAAAGCCATTCTCAAAATGCAATATTAATACAAAGAAAGAGCCTCGTGATTCTTTCTAGAGTGCCCTTCACTAAACTTCAATACATGGGAATGACAGAAGCTGTTAGAGAAAACCGAAAAGGCACAGAAATGAAAAAATAAGGCAGTACCATGTTAGCACTACTCAATCTATAGGACTTTATGTCTTTAATAGTGATACTTGACATGAAATTAAAGGATTTTTTTCCAATATTTCAATATGCTGTACCAGTATGAAAACAGAAAATGATAACCCTCTGCACAGTGAAATAGGTACACACACATCTACATGAGCAGAATTATTTGAGGATAATTCAACTCATCACATTATTTGTAGCATTTCTTAAAGCAGGATGTGAATATATTCAGCTGAAGGCTTTCCAATACAATTTGCAAGGAGTTATGAGAATTGGATGTATTTTTCCTTTTATAATATACACTCCATCACTTCTCCGAAGCTATTGCCATTCTGTAATGAATATTTCTGATTATTTATAACAGAGTAGGGGTCAGGGAGCATTAGAAATTGAACTCCGGCAGAACAAAGCTTCATCCCAAGGTACAGTGCTAGCAGGCAAATCTGAGATTTCTTTCACTCTGTTGTTCATGACCTCAGTCCTGACCCCTCTGTAAATGTGAGAGGTAAATATATCTGCTTCCAGCACAGTCCAAGGTCTTTGACAACCAAATATCAGGTAGCTGTATGTGACTGAATATGTCCATCTGCTGAGCCTGCTTTAAAGCAAAATCCATAAACCTCTCATCCTGAATATGAAGAATATTATTCCCCTTCCCCCTTCCCCAACCCCAGAATTGATGGAATTTATTTCATCTTTGTTATTTTATGTTAATCATGCCTGTTATTCATCAAAAAATATCAACTAAATTACAGAATTGGTTAAAACATGTAATAAATTCTGTGAATTGAGGAATCAATTCCAGCACTAGCTAATAACACATACAACCTACAGTAACATATACTATAATAAATGACCTTACTCCAACGTAATGGGATAAGTGCAGTAGTTATATATTTCTCAATATGATGTGGTATCTGTGAGTATCTGCAATAATTTTTTACCTCAGGACCACTTGCAAAAGAAAATTAAGTAGATACTGTTTTGTTTGGGATTGGAAAAAGGACTAAGCCAAACACCAACAGAAAAACCCTAAAGAAAACATTGTTGGTGTACATACACATTTCCTCTGACTTCTGCTTTGCAATTGAGCATTCATAATCTCAATGGGAACACACAGTCTAAGAAAATAATATGAGACACATTAATATGAAGAAAATTTGCTATTAAATGATTGGATTCTGTAAAAGCGAAAGAGCAGATAGTTACAGATTATTTTGTAAGAGCTATTTCCCAGGGTATTCTGTACAACAGTAGGGCAATTTACAATTAGCAAATCCTGATTGTTTTCACTCTTTTGGCTCAAGATAAGCATCTGAACTACTTGGTTTGTTTCATCAGTACTATTGTTATTAAAGTTAAAAAACCTCTGTGTTTGAGATTTTCAAAGAGGAATATTTTAAACTGCTGTATTTTCATTCACTTCAGATGGCATTGAAGTTTTCATTCTATGCTATTGGATTTGTGTTTAAAAATATGGTATTTTTTCAAAAAATATCTTCTTAAATGTTTATAAAGTTTTTTGATATAGTATGAATCATGGCACATGCCTGAGAGATCTCTAATGAACATAATATCAACATGTATTTCTCATTCCCTATTCTAGTTAACATTTCCCCTTCCTTTTTTAAAAAAAGTCTTTGACAAACAGCACAGTTAGTAAAAGAATTGGATATGATAGATGTCAAATATATGTACATCGACACACACATAGATATACTATTTTATATAATACAGTACATATATATATATGCAACCTATTCTAATAAGCTCCATCTGAAAGAAATTCTTACCCAGTCTCAAAACAAAGGCAAAAGCACTAAGATGATGTATTACTTTGTAAAGTGTGTTTGGTGGGGGGAAGCCTAATAATTTCTTCAAATTCATGTAGTCAGCAAAGTTCTGTTCTAGTATTGAATAGATTAATGCAAAGCTGCTACTATAACCAAAACTAAAACAAACAAAAAGGCTGTTTTGCTCTATAGTCCTGTTCCTTTTTATTCCTGACCGCCTCTGTAAGTCCCAATGTACTAATTCGTCACCTAGAATTCTTCTGCTACAGTGACCATGTTCAGAATATCACCTACATAGTTAGATAAAGGGTACCAAGGGTGCCCTATTCAACTAAGATAAAAAAAACCCCAACCAAACCAGCAAAGATTAAAAAAAATAATAATTTCTGCAGATGTCTTTTGCTATTCAGAGAAACTTCTGAATACTTCTTCCCATTCTCATTTTTAAGATGAGCACAATCTCTATAGGAAAAAAGTTTAAGTCAAATAAATATACATAGTTTTATTTAAATCATTATGAAGACTGTTTTCTCTGTAGGATACACAACTGTCAGATATCATACTGAGCCTTCAATATTCCAGATAAAGTGATTTTAAAATTACAAGTTCTGAAATCAGCCAGAAGATGTTCCAAAAAACACTGACTAGTCAAAACATAAGATTGAAATTAGGTCTACAAATAAAAGCCAAATAAAAAGTACTTTGTAATGGTAGGCTTGATAAACACTTTATGAGGAACCTGTAAAATAACCCACAGGACACTCCAGTTGGCTGCAAAAACATACAGTGCTGCATTAGCTCTCTGAGTCCACACTGTGACGTAGATTCAAGTTTAATATTTACAATTTCTTTTTGCTATCATACACAGTAATTTGAGAGACCGGGATTTGCAATGTTCGCAACATCTTCCTCCTAGCCTTGACCTTGACTGGAGAGCTTCTAGGTTTTTTGATTAAAGTCTCTTGGCAAAAGTTAGAACTGAGGCAAATTGCTATCTATTCAATTCATTTTGATATTTCTGTAGCCAGGAAAGCTTATCTGTGCTTGGATGTTCAGGTGGTAAACAGCTTTCCCTAAGAATTTTTATTTGAAATTATTTGGCTATTCCAAAATTAGCAAATGTATTCTCATATATATATATAAATCATAATTCATGCTACAAGCATACTACACAAGGAAAACATGAGACTCAGATCATGGGAGTCTTTAGAGATTTATCATCGTTCTCAGATCTTGTGAGTTACAAAGTATTAGGAACTAAATCCATAAAATACATGGGGTTTGCCCTGAGCATTTTTAATGGGTTAAAAGACATTTCACAGACAAAAGCAATTAGTGACTAAGTTCAGAAATGGGTAATACCATCTTGATATGGAGCTGAAGATGCCAGAGGGTTCAATTTGAATCTTTTTGATGTTCTGAATTTTAGTTAATGATAAATCTCTTTCTGCGGGAGTTCTGCATCTATCTACGTTCAGACAGCAAAATGGTGTCTGTGTCCTCTTCAAACACTCCCTCTCCCCCTTCTTTCTAAGCATTACGCATAGCTACTAAGAAAACACAGTTTTTAAAATGCTAATAATAAGCATGACAGAAAAGTACATTAATACTGTGTTAAGGTGCAGGGAATGAACAGCCCATAGAGAAAGCGGACAGTGTAAGTATTTGTACACAGACATACATTTAAGCTATGGAATGAAGCATGCAATTTTGTGTTTCAAACCTTGTCTCTTCCTATGTTAAGCCTATCCAGGTAGCCTTTCTAGATTATAAAAAGCAGTCTATTGAATAGAAGATAAACAGTGTAATATTTGTTCTCGTTCTTTCCTACATTCTCTGAATATTGATGACATTCTTAATGTTATTTTAAAAATAGAAATGTGTATATGTATGCATATAATACACACATATTTTTATATACAGAATGTCTTAAAAGCATTAAGCCATTAAGAAAAATAATCTGCACACCTTTGCAGAATGTGCATTCAGTTGGTATAAAATTGAGCTATTTAAAAACAGTTTTCCCAGCACAAGGCAGCTGTGAGAGGAAGAAAGGAAGCTGCTGCATTTTTAGGCATTCCCATTTTGTCCTCAGTGCAGGCTGCATAGTGTGCCAAGGCTCTTGGCCAACAGGCCTGGAGGGCCACAGCTCCAGAACTTACAAAGTAGAAACCTTCAGAGGTGTTACCAAGGTAAAGCTGGCCTACGCCCTGCATCAAAACTGCTTTCCATAAAGAAAAAGAGATGGGTCATTGCCATAGGAGACTCCCTTCTGAAGGGAACAGAAGGTCCAGCAAGCAGACTTGAGCCACGTAGGGAAGTCTGCTGCCTCCCTGGGGCCTGGTTAAAGGTGTGAAGAGAAAGCTTCCTAACCTGGTATGGCCTATAGATTATTATTCTTTACTGACTTTTCAGGTAGGCAGCACTGAAGTTGCAGCAAGGAGTCCATAGGCAACCAAGAGAAACTTCAGTGCTTTGGGATGACTGGTTAAGGGATCAGGAGCGCAAGCAGTGTTCTCTTCTATCCTTCTAGTTGCAATAAATGATGAGGGAAGAAGAAGGAAGAGCCAATACATCAATACATGGCTCCAAGCCCGGTGTCACCAGCAGAATTTGTAGGGTTTGGTAAAATACTCTCTATATGCTTCATAATTAGGTATATGTACCCAAGTAACCTGCTAAATTGGGACTTGAGAATGGGGGGAGAAAACTAGAAAATATTTGTGAGGAGCATATGTCTGAAGACCTCAGAAAAATAATTTGAAGATATTAAACTTTGCTATTGTCAACGAAAATGCCAGTGCCATTCTCAATCAAACTTTTCAAATAGACACTTTCCTTCCAGAATTGCATAGTGAAAGGTAAATAACATTTTGGTTTCCATCTGTAAAAAACCAAGCACAACAGAGGAAAAGGCAACTTCATACTTCAGGTGTTGGACCTAACTCCAGAAACCAAAATGAACAGCTTCTTTGTAAAAAGATTAGTGCTATCAGTGATTACATCCTCTATTGCTGGTATATGAATCTTTGAATATCAAATTATTTTTGTCTATCAGGCCACCCCTTGCAAACAAATTATTAATTAATTATGACTGCAAGTGGATTAGGAAATGACATGCAGGACCTCACTTCTGCATGGATTATATAGGTATATTCACCAATGCCTTTCATACTACTGTGTTTAGTTTAATGTTCAGATATACAAATATAATTCACCAAACTATTATTTTTTGATAAACTGCACTTTGCAGACAGTGCAGAGCAATTTGATGTCTCTCAAGGTGGATAATAGCATGAATAATTCATTAAGCTCACTGGAGTTAATGTTGTTGTACTCAAGGTTAAGTATTCCCCCATCTCCATATAAGGAATTACTTCATTGCTTACCTTAAAAATGAACTTTCTTAAAATAAGCCATTGTATAAATAATAGGATATGTCTGACTACCATAATTTGTAAACTAATTCATCAAGGTACCAGCAAATAACTACATACTGAATAAGCTTATTTTTTAAAAATGTGTTATAACTCTTTAAAACAAACACACCCATTAAGTAAAAATATCCTTGCTCTGAAAGATTTTTCACTCCTTACAGTACTTCTGCCAACGATAAAGTTGATTTTATTTATTAAGGACTATAATAAAAATAAAAGCAAAATCAAGGAACTATGTCCAGATTAGTCATGAGCTTAATAAAGATTAATAAAACTACCAAGAGTAAAGCAATGTACTATTTAGTCAAAATCACAAATAAGCTGTAGCATTCAGATTATCCTTGGACAAACTGGGGGGAGAAAAGCCCTCTAAGAAACAAGGCCATGGAAAGAAGCCAAGTTGTTTGGCTGGTGGTCGATTTAATTAAAAGCAGCAGCCAGACAGCTAGCTATGTTCAACTGCAGCTAAGTGATTTCGCTGTGTCCTCTATGATCAAGTCCATCTGCATGGCAAGATCAAATCCTGCAGAACAAAAAGTACTTTCTGACAGGCGCAGCCTTCACCTTTAGCTAGTAACTCACTGATCAAACTCCAACTGATCCTAGTAGGAAACAAGGGCTATACTGAATCACTTTGAAGGCACCCAGCATCTTAAAGAGAGGTATCTTGGCCTCTGCAAGTGATAATATAATGCAGATTATTTGGAAGAAGACTTTTCCAACAGACGTTGAAAGAAACCTACTTCAGTATTCAATGGACACTAGTTACTTCACACATTCAGGCTCTTCAGAAACTTCCAGTCTGAAGCACATATTGAAAGATCATTTCTGGATGTGTTTAATTACTTGACTGGCTACAGAGGCTTGTTCAGACACACAGTTAAGTGGATGATGAAACTCCTGCTTCTCCTGCTGAGAAAAGGCTTCATATGCATGCCTACACTACAGTATCCTCCATTTCAGAATATTGATGCTCTCCCTAATCACAGGGACAGAACAAACATAATTTGATAGCACCACTGAATGTTTATCTATTATTAATGCACTGAAGGTGGTAAACAACTGTAAGAAACTATTTAAGTTTTGTTGGATTCTATCAGTATCTTTTGAGGGTTGACTCAGTGACATTCACGTGGCTTCTACCATTGCAGTGGTCCTGCCTATTTAGCTGACTTCCAGCTCTCTTATTCCTTGCTTTAAGAAGTGACAACAAATTATTAATTTGTCTGCAGATGACATTTACTGGAGAAAGCAGAAAGCTACACCAAAGAAAATGGTAATATAATAGCTTAAACAAGCCTAAGTGCCAGCTACCAGGTCCTGTCATCAGTAAAATAAATTAGTGAGATTTCTGTTCTGCTGATAAAATAATAGTCCGTGCTATGAAAACTGTACTCATAAAGCAACACTGAACTTCACAAGTCTAGGGAGCTGAAAACATAACCAATCACCAATTATCCTTCATTCGCACTTAGTAAAGAGCAAATTCCTTGCGGAGAATTGGAGAGAGAATGATTTCCTAACGTTAACAAAGGTACAGGACACATCTCTAACTAGACAGTTCACAGCATTCAGGGGAAAAAGAAAAGCTATGTAAAATTTTTTTTAGCATGGGAGATAGAAAATGACTTCTCTAAAAACTGTAAAGCAGCAAAGTCGGGAACTCTTGTGTATGCACAGATTCTTTTTTTGCCACAAAACATGTACATAGCCAGAATACCATAGAAAGTCTGGAAGAATCTAACTTGAAATTACACACAGCAGATTCAGAATTCCAGCAGGCAGACTCAAAAATAGCTAGTTACATTTTTTTCATCTTAAATCACAAATATAAAGTAATAAACACATATTAATTTAAATCCTTATGTTTGTACCTAACACATCGACTTGCATGGACACAAAAACCATTAAAAGAGACAACAGGTTTGAATCTCCTGACTTCCATTCAGAGACCTTCACTAGATTTTCTTACAACTAAAACTAATTACCCATGATGAATGAATAACAATATTTTCTCATATTAAATAACATATATATGTAACTGTGATTTCTGCTTTATTTCAGGACCATTTTAATTGCAAGCATAAGGAGTACAGGATCATGTGCTGATCTCAGTATACTGAAGAAAATTTCACAGTAATGTCACAAGAAGGTACTTGCACGCTGTAGTAAAACCGCACCAACACCAAACCAAGCAAATTAAGATTTACAGGACGAAAGTGGCTATGGGTCCCTGGCAAGCCATATAGCTCTCAACTCCAATTTCCACTGTCACCTTTCCTACTCAGATTGCACAGTAAATGATTTTATAACACTGGTGGTAATGTTGTGTCTAGCTAACATTTGCAGTTGGACACTAAGTTCAGTCAGTCACTATTGTCTCTTGCCGAAACCCAGGAAAACATTTCCCATGGCTGTCATTGCAGAAAATTTCTGAACCATTTCAGATGAGCGGGCTTGATGATAGGGGTTTTTTTATTAAATTTTCATAAAATGCATGTTTTCCACTTATAAATCTTACAAATATAACTTTTTCTTAAAGTTATTTTTGTCTCAGACGTAAGTGACAGCATATAGCAATCACACCAGGAAGTTTATGAAGGCAGAGATGCCATTGTTGGATTAAAGTTTCAGAATAATGAGAGTGAGTGACGTCAAACAACAGATTGGCAAAATGAAAAATGTCACCACAGCTTTGAAAAATACATGTGAAGAATTATTTCTTTATTCATTTCTATTTGTAGGATTATTCTTAGCTTTTCCCGTTTGTTCTACTATTGGAATTGCAGGTTTAACCTTACTTCAAAACTCCATCTCTTCCATAATTTCATGTGAAAATTAGCTACTGAGCATAGACTGGCAGAAAGATGGTGGTTTTAAATTAAGGAATTACTTACTATTTGCTTCCAAAACAAAATGTCTCTTAAAAAATATTTTTTCATAACTGCTAGGAAAATTCCAGCTCTTAAATATGTCACCAACAGAAATGGAATAAAGCCCCTTAAAATTTAATAAACTTTTATATTACCTTGATATAAGCATCATTTGAACTTTGCTATGAAATTACTTAGTTACAGTAAACAGTTATGATGAATGTTTAAAAATATGAACATGAACAAAATATTTGAGCAAAAGATACCTACTGACCTCTCAAATTAATTTCTGAAAATCCCTATCATTTTCACTGCTTGACAGCCCTCCTATAGATAACTGACAACTTTCCCATGATGTAACACAATTTTCATACTTTCATAAGTCATTTATCAGACATCAACTTAGTATTATCAGGTTTTACTACATTTGGTATTTTATCAGTGTCTCATAAAAAGAAATGAAAACATATTAAACTGCTTTTAACTTCCAAAGCAAAACCAGTGTTTTATCTCATTTGAGACAGTATGGAAAGAGATCTGAAACAGCACCAAGGACAAAACAGCAATGCTGTTTTTTCTTACCTGCCCCATCTTGAAAAAGATAACTTGTTTTACGTTATCTTTCATATCAATGAATACCTTATGGGAGGCTATGTATCCTGCCTATAGACTGAGAAGGCAGGAATGCGTCTACTCTATTTTCTACTAGAAAAGCCAACCTGTCTCTCTGTATTACATCAAAAACCACAGCTAAATGGGCTAAAGTAAAAACACAGTACCAAATTTCATTTACTGGAAAAACTTTCATATATCCTTCCACAATACCCTTATTTGTAAATATAGATCAAATATGAAGGACATAGGCTAAATAAAGTTCTCAGAGATGTTGTCAGGCTGTCATCTTGCCCATTCTTGCAGTCTAATTTAATTTCTGGAAAAATAATTTTGCAATTCCTTGCCTAATCCTGTTGAAAACAATTTCATTTTCACATTATGGAGGATTTATAACTGTTTCTAATATGGCAATACTACAGACTTGTTCATTACTGCTTTTTAGCTATCTGGAAAGGTTGTCACAGTCCTGCCAAGTTTTCAGATACTGTTCTTCATTTAGCATGTGTAGCCCGTTTATCGTATTTGTTAGCCACAATGTTGCTATTTCTCTATTCGGTGAAACAGCTCTCAGATAATACATACATACTTTCACTATCTTGAATGGAGAATGAAAGTATCACTTTTACCAGTACATCTCATTTATATCAACACATGAATATTTCCTTTAATATAGATTATTACCTGTATCTAATACCTATCTTACAGTTTGTGAAGAGACAAAAAATGCAAAGACAGTTTTTAAATTTCCAGTTCTCACAAGATCAAGTTATTCAGTCTGCTTAATACTGAAACAGTTTTATCTATAAGCTTTTTAATACCACCCCTCATTTGGCTTATTAGCATTCCCTGACCTTTAAAGGAAAACAAAACACCTCCACAGCAGAACCTCCAAGAACTTAAATCTTCTAAAAGCATTTTGTATTTTCAGAGAAAACAAACTGAAAATGCAAAAAGCACAGACTAGAAGGTGATCACTTTCCCTTCCACGTATGAGACATACACATGGTATCTATTGCACTTGCTGCATATCAATACCTCCATATGAATAATTGAAATCTTTTCAACGACGATGTGTTATTCATAAGCACATAATTTATAACAATTTGCAGAGATACTGTGAAAGCTTTTCGCGTTGAGGGTCTCTAATCTTAAGTCTCCCCTTTTCTTCTCATTTCATGGATCTTACAGAACCAGAAGAGGTGGTTTGGGAAATCATCTTTCTCCATGGACATTTGTGCTGTTTTTTCAAAGTCAGACTGTTCCAAGCTTGTGTTTGCCAAAAGCAGCAGAGACCTGAAACTGAGACTCTCAGACTGCTACTGGAGTAAGCCAGGCTGAGAGAAACAGCTGGTATGATCTATCGTCTGGAACAACTATGACTACTGCTAAGTGCTGTTAGAGTATATGTATTATGAAACATTCTGAATGTCTTGATATATTATGCAGTCCTGTAAAATACTTATTTTTCAAGACAAATCAACTTCTATATGTTCCTTACAATACATACAACATGCATATACATAAAATTAAGTTTATGTAGATAATATTATTTAAGTTTAATCCATTAAGTTTAATTAAGATTTATGAAAGATATTCTAGAGATTAAGAAAATATTATACATTACTAATGCAAAAAAAGAAAAAGTTGAATAAAGATCAGTTAGAAAAGATTAAAAGTTTTTGGTTTTTCTTATCTTTAATCCATCTGTTATTCTTTTGCAGACAAAATATATTTAATCAAAGCTAACAAGACTATTATGGTTTGTTACAGACAGAAACTAGATTCAGTAGCTCCATACTGAAATATCCTACATTGGACTGGTAAAATAGCTACTCAGTTTATAAATTACTGGTATCAGGGAAGGGAGGAGAAGAGAGGGGAAAGGGAGGGAAGAGTTCTTTAAAAACAAAATTTACGTTTATTTTAACCTAATATTTTCCTCTTAATTTTGTTACTGGTGGTGTTATTAGAGAGTTGTTACTTTAACAAACATCTCTAACACAAACTTCCTTTTTGTTGCTTTACACTTGTTACTTTGTGATGTTTCCATTTTGAGAAGGGCAGTTCAAACATAAACACCTCCTGTATAAATTCACTGGACAGATTGAATGCAGTGGGGTCAAAAGATTCATCTTCAACACAAGTTTTCTACTTTTTTATCAGTTACTGAACCTGTTTCTGTTCATCTTACACTAAAAGTATAACACTGCAGGATTAGATTGGCAAAAAAAAAATATATATAATGGATGTTTACAATTTACTACTTTTCAGCTCTTCTATCTTGAAAGCAATACAGTCTCAAGTGAATCACAACTATCTTATGAGGGAAGCACTGCAAATACGTTTCTTATTAACCAACCTTTCCTTCAGGTTTTCAGTATTTTTATCAGACATTTCACTGTTGCAATGCTTGCATGTTAGTTTATGACTAGACTTAAAAATTGCACGATTCAAATTGTTGTCTTGTATTTGTAAATACAGCAAAGGCTGACTTTTTTTCATCTGAAGTTATTTATATATTGGCAAAGGTGATTGACAGCAAGATCAAAAAGCAAAGGGTGATGGATCGTGCGCTGTCAACCCTGCACAGCAAATGTTATCTTCATCCTGTATAACCCCCTGCAGAAACCTCCCCTTCATTAAGTCTGAGTATACCCAAAAAGGTGTTTTCTTCCCTGTTTTGAAAGAAGTAATGCAAAAACATCTACTCCTGAGTTGCATAAATTTTTCATCATTACAGTTGTGTGCCAGTATCAATACTGCATCTGGGACAGAGAGCCCAGCCAGTCTGGATGAGCAGTCCTCATTCTTTAAAAAGAGAAAAGGGATTCCAGCTCTTGGCATTTGATGAAAAAAACACTGGGTCACTCTTAGTCTTCCTTGCTGGAAGTGTTCGCCAAGATATTTGAACTAAAGAATCCATTCACTGAATGATGAGGGGTATAAGAGTGCTATAAAAACTAGAATCTTTGTAACAGATATGTCTCAAATGTTTTGTCACAAAAATTAACAGCTTGCTTACAATTCTCCTGTGGGCTATCTTTTCCCCTCGATGAAAACGAAAAGAAATTATAAAAGGAATAATATGAAGAAAAATTCACCTAATTCTTAGAAATAAATCCTCAAATTAATTATTTGATTTATGAAAGACTGTTGGGAATTATGGCAGACCTGGAACTGTTGTCACAGAATTGCTAACATTTGGGCTCCTTAACAGTATGTGGTATAATAAAAGGAGGGAGAACATTTAGCATGGTATCAACCTGTCTTCTATGATAATGAAGCCAAAGACAATATTATGAATATATTCTACCTCATCTAACCAGATTTACTGCAAAACAGCATGTACTCTATTAATAGAAATGGAATGTGCTCAGCTTTTGAGTTACAATGCCAACTTTAAGTTTAGCACATCTTTTGAGGGTAAATATTTTAATGGTTCTTACACAAAGGGGTTTGGGTTCGAAGGGACCTTAAAGCTCACCCAGTTCCAACCCCCTGACATGGGCAGAGACACCTTCCACTAGAGCAGGTTGCTCCAAGCCCCTGTGTCCAACCTGGCCTTGAACACTGCCAGGGATGGGGCAGC
>JANHGB010033928.1:2342-18059 GCA_026283785.1 Coracopsis vasa
GGAGAAAGTTATTGCAAATAAACATTTCTCCCACCCCCACCACAGATAATTTGGTTTCAAATAATCAAAACAACCTTCAAGAAGATGCTTCTTAAAAGTGTATGAAAACACCTGAACAAGACTGTCCAGCAATATTACAGTTCAATCTATTACATATTGGGGGTGGAGGGGCTGAAAGACAAAAAAGTAAACCTACAGAATAAAAAGCCAAAGACCAAGATGATAATCTTTAACCAAGACAAATGTAAACAAGATCGTTCCCATGGCCGGACATAGTTGCAGTGTTGATTATTTATTTCTACTTAAGGCGGAAAAGGGAAAGAAAAGGCAATGAGGACAATAGTACAGTCTGTAACTCGGAGCGGAAGCGGTGCACATGCCACATTAGAAAAGGCTAACTAAGGAAAGGGAAGGGCAGGAAATCCTTAAACAACTCTTCTAACTTAAACTTGTTGAAGGCTTCTATAAATATAGATATCTATATAAATCCTTCTCTCAGAGTGGAGATTAAAAAAGGGGAAAGAGGAAAATTCTCCAAAGATCATCTATATTTATTATGAGCTAAAAAAGAACAAGGGCTTTTAAACCAAAATGTGTTAATAGGCCATTTTTGCATACTTTAAAATAAAGCATCTATAAACTATTTACAGCAAAATTGAAGGAAGTTATTTGTTAAAAAAATGTTCCCACCCTCCAAGATACAGAGTAGTACCTCATAAGCACTGTGTAACTAAGGAAACATACACTATAACTAGGAAAAATTCTCAGCAGTCTAACCTTTTCAAGGTTATTTGAATATCAGTGCGGGGAAAAAAATCCAGACAGTAATTAACAGATAGGTAGATTTGCAAGATGAAGCCATTTAAGAAAGAAAGAAGGGATATGCTACACACATCAGCTATTAAAAGAAAAACAGCCCTTGATATTATTTCTTGAGTAAGGGGGCACCTTCTGAAGATGAAGAACACTTTTGTTTTGTAAAGAGAAACAGCTGTAAAGTTATTTATAAGATTGATTCAGTGGAGGGAAAGGTCCAGAGGATAGGGCACATACTGACAGTGAGAACCATGCATTCCTTAAGCACGTCACACATTTCTGACACACAGCTGGAGTGCTGCACTCCAATGCTGCCTCTGCACATTGCCCATGCATTAGGGTGAGCTAAAGAGCATTGAGGAATGTTGGTGCTGGACTATCTAAAACATGCCATGTTTGAAGGCTGAACAGAAATGGGCCTTTAATGTTAACCTAGATATATTTAAATGTTGACAGTGATATAAATAGAACTATCTTCAGCAGCTGAAACAAGTAGCGATGAGGAATAAAAGCTTTTGGAAGACTATCACCTTGTGACAGCTTATAAGAAAGATGTAGAAAAAGACACAGAAATGAAAGTTCCCCAAACCTTTCTGCTGCTAAGAGGGAAAGAGACCCCAGGAAGTGATCCAGCAGTGTGTCACAATCCAGTCCCACAACGGAGAGCATTTTATTCAAGCCCTATCAAACTGAAGCCAGTGTGGTCAAAGCTCCCCAATACCAGATGTTTCAGCACGAAGCGCACACTTCCAAAACTCCTTTTTTCTACCCTGGAGCCAGAAGCAGCATCCACAACATAAATGAAAAATCCTAATAGAACACTGAACCTAAACTTGGTTTATAATTTAAAAAACCCAAGCCAGTAAGTTATGATCTGTTTTGATATATATACATATAAGTAGAGTGATGAAGACACAGTATATTTTACAAACCAGGAGATTTTAAGAACTAAATTTTGAGATGACTGGGCAAGGTTATGATCCAGATTCATGTACTAAAAACTACATCTTCTAAAATCTTATATATATAATATGCCATAGTAAAACCTTGATGTCAGCACCCTAGTCTTAAATATTGCTTGGGAGGAAAAAATATTTGTTTGGCTTTCTGGCTTTATGACACACACACTGATCATCACAGCAGGATTAAAAGGCAGGTGGCATTTTTGGTTCAATATACTTCCAGATCCATTGAAACTATTTAACAAAACCCAGAAAGTCAAGTTATTTTTATTTCATTTCATACATTCTAGATAATGAGGGATATCATGCTAAAAGGTCAGTACAGAGGAGAAACAGCAGAAGGAACAAATCTGTGTCAGCTTATCTTTATTCCCTACTCAACATCTAATCAAGAGTTACCATTATAAAACATGAATCATTGCATAGTAAAGCCTCAGGTAAACAAATTTAAGAAACCTAATGACTTTTTCTTTAAGCAACTAAGGGTTTGCTTTCAGATTTGTTCTGACATAGCAAGATACTGGTTTAGTGGTTTCCAGACCCATGATCAAGGATCTCTGATGGGTATTTCAGATCAGCTGGTTATACAAAGAATTCCAAAGTCCTTTAACGCAAAAAAAATAAATAAGTCTGAAGCCAGCTGTCACTTCTCCTGATGATATTGGAGGCTCCTAGGAGCATGCCACCAACCTGTGTTTTGGTGGCATGCTGTTCCTAGCAGCAACCTGTGAGACTTACACCCTTAACTCTACTCCTCCATTCCACAGACTGCACTGCAATATGACATGTCTGTAATCTTAAGCGAAAATTTCAAAACAAGTAAGAGACATCTGAGGGTGGAAACCAAAACCCATTCTTATCTAACTGTACTCAAACAGAACCAGAGCTTCTGAGCTGCAATGAATCTTCCACAATCACATCTGGGCAATCAGATCAGCTCCCCATGACAAGTTAAAACAGCTGTAAGTAGGGAAGAATACAACAATATTCACTCCTCAGCTCCACCTGTATTTTCCTATTGGAAGGTCTTGAAATTCTGCCATTTGGAGTTTCTCCAGAGCAGATGCACACTCTGCAAGGCTAAAGACAGTAAAAAAATGCTATTTGGGCCATCACTGCAATAAACACTTTATTTACTTCCCCAACATAACAGCAACATACCTTTATTCAAATCAGTAATCTTGGTGGTCCCTCCTCCCAGAGGCTGCTCTCAACATTGCTCTGGTAGAATTCTGGGAATCTGGGTACATTCTTACACCCAAAGTCATGGCACACAGGTGTCATTCTGTGGACTACTCCCCCTCACAGAGAGAGTACAGCTGATTCAAAATCTTCAAGAGCTATTATTACTACAATGACATTTGCTGAAGTAGCATACTGGCTTGCCTACAGTTTAATTACTTTACAACAACTTTGGAACATTTTCCACTGAATAAAAGAAACTGGAGAATGGTTTGTAACAGTCAGTCAGTCCTTCCTTCCTCACAGGATCTTCAAAACCCATGAGACAATTTTGTTCACCATTTAATCAATAATTCTTGGAAGTTCCAACCTTATTTCTTCCCTCTTCAATTAAAAACTTTACCTTATAGAGACGTGAATAGCAAACCATGCCTGCTCCAATGAACGCCAGTTAACTTACTAATTTTCTTGATCTTAATTCAACAGCTTTTCACATGACAAAAGAAACAAAACAAAATTTTCAGAAGGTTACCTGCACCTACTGCTGTTATTTCAAAAGGAGACCAAAGAAGAAAGAAATCCTATTCAAATTAGCTCTTAATGCAATTTAAAACATTTATTTGAAGTCTGAAGCTATGGCCTATACCCTGAAGCTATATGTCCTTTCAGCAGAAAGCCACAATGCCAAGGGATCCAGAGTTTTGACCATAGAAGTATAAATTACCTGTGGACATCAGTGAGGCCTCTATGAAGCCAAGTCTGACTTCAGTGATTTCTCTGCATACAGAAACTATCCACTCCACAATTACTCCACTGAGGGATTAAAAAAAGATTCAAGTAACCCACTGATGATTTTTCTTAAGCACAGATTCCAAAAGCACTGCCAAGAAGGAAAGTAGCTGTTTCGCTGAATAGACTCTTACAAGATTTATTTTTTAGACAGGACTTTAAAATATAGGAACTGTAGTCATACTTGCATTATGTAGCCTACATATGTCCAGGCAGAATATAAAGAGCTGAGCTCTATCACAGAAGGGCTATTTACGGATTCAATGTGTGATAGTTTTCCAGCCAGCCATCTGAAAAATAAATACCTACAGTGTGCTTATTCCTTCCTTGGAAAAATCCATGACTTACACTTCCATTTCCAAGCATTAAACACAAAATTCCTGTTCACTGACTGGTAACATAAAAGTGGTAATTTGGAAATTCCACTACAGAATACTTGAGTAACCAACTAGACTAATTTAGAAAATTTTTACATGGGAAGTATATTCCAAAATTTAAAGTCTTTTTTCAACGTTTCCATTCCTGCAAGGAATTTACTCAAGTGATCCATAGTAAATGGATTACAATTTTGCCCTCATTCGAATATTCTGGAAGTAAATAAACGTTTTCATACCATGTATTTATTGGTAACTATTTTTCTACTCATATTAAAAAACACAATTCCACTTGGAAAAATTAACAGAGGGCTTTTGCTCCCAAAAGTTTGCAAAATTGCAATGACTAAATAGAATAGTGGACTCATGGTGGGGGGGAGAGAGTGTCTTAAGACTATATGCTGAAAGCATTTTAGGAGAGAGAAACAAATTCTGTTTAGTTAGAGATAACCAACTTCTGTTTAATGAAGTTGGCTTCATTAAGAAAAATATTTCCACTAACAGGCAAAACTAGAACAAATAAGTAAGAACTGCACAGCATTTGGTCAGTTGTAAGGACCAATTATACAAACAGAGGCTAATGAAATATGCTAGCTCTTATGCAAATTAGCATCTTAAACAGATCATGAATAAACCTGCTGAAAAAATTGAGCCCTCTACAGAAAAATCTCCAACAAACCTTGCTACTGTGTTCAAGAAGTGACACTTTGGAACAAAGGAGTTCACCTGAACAACCATGATGCTTAGTTATCACCAATTCACGTAATGCCACCCAGAAGCCAGATCAGTGTTGGAATTCTTTCCTGCTCATTTATACCTCAAAGGCTTCCTACACTTGGGAGCTACAAAACATTCAGTCCAGAGTAACTGGTGTCTCTCTGGAAAATACAAGAACAGAGCAAACAATATTTATGACTGCTGTATACCTAGGAAGTATGTTAGAAGGCTCATAAAGTTTGTTCTCACCTGGAAAGCAGGAAACAGTCATTAGCTAACAGCATCTTAAAAGGTTAGGAATTTCTGAGGAGCACTCTATGTTCACTCAAAGGATTACTAAGAGCCTATAACCCTATATTCAGACATCATTCAGGGATAATCTCCTCAGGACATTACTTAATCCTTTAAAGAATTATCTGGAAAAAAAGGCATTGTGTTTTACTTTGAAAGAGCTCCTTCATGCAAGTATAAATCCACAGAAGAAAAATGTCCCTTAAAGTGATACAGGGAGTTTTCTGTCATCAGAGAGCAGGCAAGGAATGGACTGTATTGAGCCTCTTAAGTTTTAATAAAGTATGATACCAGGATAAAGGGTTAAGAGGCAGAATTTGTGATAGTGTTGCATGAAAATATCAGGGACTGGGCAGAGCAGGAAGACCAAGGAGGAAGCATGCAGAACTCTGCTGTCAGCTATTTTGCTTGGCAGAAGCCAGCTAGGCAACTTATCCAGACAAGCTAGAACAAGTATCAGCAGATATCACAAGATGTAAAGAAGAGCAAATTCAAAACTTTGTAGAAGGTGATGGCCAAGGACACAAATGCAAAGTAAGACAGGCATCTGTTCCACCCTCTGTGAAATATACTTAGTGTACAAAAGAATTTCCAAGCTTCAGGGGCTTGCTTATGCTGCACGCTATAATAAAATTTTAAAAATTAAAATCACTGAAGTTACCTTAAGGAAAAAAATCATTTTGGTTTTCCATGTTAAGCTCAGTGGTATCTTGTATGGCTACAAATTAATATTTTTAAGCTCTTTCTTGTAATTAAATTTCTTCAGATGTATTTAACTGAAAATGAGGCACCCATCCACTTTCCACAGAAATTCAAAGTTAAAGTTGCCTAAGTGCCATTCCTTTACATTATCCTCTTTCAAAAATAACCCAGTAAGTTATCAAGACACAGTTCAGTACAGCTGAACACAAAGTGAACGCAGCAGCTTTCACTTACTAAAGAACAAAATATTTCACATATCCCATTAGACCTAACTGGTCTAATCAAGAATATATCTATGCACAAGCCATTGTCTACACAGAACACTACCCCTACCCCCAAAAAGAACCCGCCACAACCAATTCTCCTCTCCTCTCCCTCCCCCCGTCAAAAAAAACCCCAAAACCACAAAGAAATAAAAATAAACTCACCAAACAAAAACACAAAACACAAACCAACCACCTAAGCAGCCCCCAAAAGAACTTGAATGCAATTATCTTTGGTGGAACCACTTCTCGTCAAGGAAGAGGAAACAGCAAAAAGCAAGACTTTTCAGTCATTCAATAC
The DNA here is from genome assembly GCA_026283785.1 of Coracopsis vasa. Lineage (NCBI taxonomy): Eukaryota > Metazoa > Chordata > Aves > Psittaciformes > Psittacidae > Coracopsis > Coracopsis vasa. The sequence continues at coordinate 8,740 of JANHGB010033928.1, forward strand.
TCACAGCTTCTTATCTATGAAAGGATGTCAGTAAGTCCAAGCAACTCCGTTCCAAACACTAAGAGCTCCCGTAAGCTTTTGGATCAAGAGCCCATGTTACAAAAAACTAGTGCAGGATTCGTTTCAAAGATGACTGAAAACTGTAATCCCTCATCTTATGCACTTTTTTTCTGGCATTTCTAGTATTCCCGTTTAATCTTGTAACACTGTAATTGTATCATAGAATCATAGAATAGTTAGGGTTGGAAAGGACCTTAAGATCATCTAGTTCCAATCCCTCTGCCATGGGCAGAGACACCTTTCACTAGACCAGGTTGCTCAAAGCCCTGTCCAACCTGGCCTTGAACATTACCAGGGATGGGACAGCCACAGCTTTTCTGGGCAACCTGTGCCAGTACCTCACCACCCCCACAGTGAAGAGTTTCTTCCCAATATCTAATCTCAATTTACCCTTTTTCATCTTAAGGCATTCCCCTTGCCCTGTCACTACACACCCCTGTAAAAAGTCCTTCTCCACCTTTCTTGTAGACCCCCTTTAGGTACTGGAGGGTTGTTATAAGGTCTCTCTGGAGCCTCCTCTTCTAATTAAACACTGTTCAGATCACACCTGCCAGTGCAAAAAGCAGGGAAGTTCACACACTTAAATGAGTTTGCATGGGTGAAACCCACAGACTGTAGACTTGGCTGGTAAGTATGATGATAACCTGAAAAAAATATATTCTTTATGACCCAATAGAGAAATATTTGGTCAATTTACCGTACATGAGGATACCATTTTCTATCAGTTCTCTGAAAAACAGTAATCAGTATTGCAATGGATGTACATTACCAAGTCTATAACTTCTGGAGTATCAATGTAGAAGCCTTCATTTCTATAGTTAAGTAAGTTCAATTGTGCAGGTTTTGACTTTGTTTAGTTGCTACCCTGAAAGTAAAAGCCTGGCAGTCAAAGGAGAGAAGACAAGTAATAGTTTCAGAAGACAGAGTGAAAACAGCCCCCCCTTTTTAAACTACAACAGCAGGAAAACACAGGTAGAAGAGGCAAGTTCAGGGAAGAAATTCCCTGAGCATCTTTAAGACATGATTTCCCCCAAAATACTCACAACTTCTGTCTGATATTAAATTTCATATTTATCTCAAAATAAGCATGTTTAGAGAGCTATGAGAAAGCCAAAGAGTAGCAACTGTAATTGCTTGCTTTTCTAACTACACCTTTTTTATTTATGCCACATGATTTGTATATAATCGTGGAAAGCTGCACTACTTCCCAATAGCAGAAGGCAAAGGGTGGTCACTCAAATATTTCTTTGACTAATTCATTCCACTGGGTTTTCCATAAGTGATTCATGGCTGTTCTCAACTTTCCTGGAAAACATTTCACAAAGTCTGCACAGTATGTAAAGCAGTATATTTGTGCTGTCTAGTTTCTAATTGTGAATCTTTTGAGACTCTCTAAAAGCAAACAGCATATTTTAGTGACTTCATTCTATCAATTATGATTTTGTTAAATCAAGCACTCCTATACCCTGAATAACTGCCATCATGGCAAACATTCAATTGCTTGTTTTCCTAAACAAGTTATTCAAGGCTTACGCACAGTTCTACTTTGACATGTAACTAGACTTAGTACATCCTTTAATAGCCAGTTTTATCCTCTCTTGTCCATCCTGATCCTGACATCTCTATTTTACGTCTTGATTCCGTTCCCAGTTAAAGTTAATACCATAACATTGCCACTTTCCTAAATGAAAGGAGGATCAAATCCTTATCTGTAAGCTCCTCTTAGAAGGGATTTGTTACTGTTCAGATGCTGCTGCCAAAATAATACAACAAAAACTCCCAAACTATCAATAAACACAAAGTTACCTGTTTAATACAGCTTAAGGTAAGACTATGAGGACAGCATACAACAATTTAACTTTATGGCAACCTCAAAAGCCACAGACTGTCAGACCTCAGTGAAAATACAAACAGTTCCTCCTCAAAGAGCACAGCTGCCAGCAGATCTGATATCTTTTTCAAGAACCCATGAAGGGCTACTCTGTTTAAATAGCTAGACACTTATCCTCTACCAGTGTGTATGTGGGAAAACAAACAGTTAAAATATATACATTTGAATGCCAAATCTACAGACACTCAAACAGAACTGGGGTTTGCCAATCAATTCTTCTTAGTTCTTTATAGAAATGTGGTAATTATAAACACTGGCCTGATTAAAAATTTAGGTGGAAATGATGTTCCACAGTGAGAAACTTATTTGGCCTCTTAAGAGGAGCATCTCTGAGGAAACCTTGTTTCTTGGAGGATTCAGCAGAGAAATCTTGACAAACTGGTACGAGGGTAGGTTGGGGGTGGAGAGTGGGGAGGGTGTTGGGGGATGTAATTTGATTTTGTTTAAAAAAATTTGAAAAGAAATCTAAATGCTTATTTTCAATGCTTATTAAAAAAAATATGAAAAAACCTAAACATATGAGTACTTTTCACTCTATTTTCTATGTATCCATAGGATACATAGGATCTCCAGCATTAGGGGCTCTAGGAAACAGGGGTTTCGGGAGGCAGGGGGAGACTGTAAGCAAATTTAGCAAGAGCCTCTCTGAATACTTGCATCTTCTATTAAAAGTTTATTCATTTCTTGGAAGCCTCAACATTACAAACAGCTTGTTTACATAGAGGGACTGAACTAATTACAAGTTCCCTGAAACTACTTGCCTGACTTGTTTCTAAAAATCCCTTGTGGTGTCAGTTCAACATAGCACACACCAGTGAGGCTGACTTCAGTATTTGATCAAAGTTCTGGTTACCCTGTCTGATCAAGCCCGAGTCAGGAGGGTACTACTTAAACAAATGAGTCTTCAAAGTAGTTACCAGGACCCTCATCTCCTCCCATTTTCTTTAAGAAATTTCAGGGAACTTAATTTTGTTTAATCTGGTTGTATGCAGATAAGCTTTGGGTATAGCAAAACTACTTGTAACATCACGTTATTTGTATCCGGGTTGCTGCCTCTGTGTAATTTGAAGGGTAACAGGTTGATTTCTCTCACCAGTCTTCCCTGCTTAAAAGGGCAATTGATTACACAATTCCTCCCTTCCCAGACAGTCTGACAAAGCACTGTTCACATTTCTCATGCCTTGAATGAGACTTACAAATCTCGTTTTGATGAGAGCTTTGCAGTCCTGACTTCAGGCAAGTTCTGCTGGACTTCCATTAAGTCCCCATTTGAAATGACTTAAAGGGTTTACACTCTATGCTCTATTTATTTTTATAAATTTTATAAGCATAAGTTACCACATCTGTAAGTAGAACAGTGTTATCAAAATAGCTTTTCAGTGTTATAAAATTCTTACTATTTCCCAGGGAAGGTTAAAGAACAAAGAAATTTCAGTGTGATATGAAACATGAATGCAATTTCTCAGGTTTCCCTAGTGCTTCCAAATCTCCTGTTTACTTGTTCTTGTAGTCCCTCAAACCCTGTTTTGGCAAATACGACCATGAAGTCTTTTCTCCAGCTAAGGAAGAAAGGCAGACAGCTCCCATCAGGGCACTCCCCTAAGCTATTCTTATTCTGTTTGCTATTAATGCCACTCTCCAAGGTATTTCTGAGGAACTTCATTAAGTTACTACAACAATAACGTCCTAGTCAAAGGAAAGTTTACTATTGTATACTTAGCCTTTAAGTAAATACAGGAATAAAGACATCTTTCCCATGTGAACAGTTAAGGCTTATCATTTTTTCCAGATGAATAGGGTTTTGATTAAACTACTTCTGTAAAAAGCTCAGAGATAAAGTGTTTCATTTTACAAGTTTGACTGAGGAAAACACACTAAGTGCTCAGGTGTTCGTAAAAACAGGTTTTGCACGATTAACAGATACGTTTTTGGGAGTCAGTTTCATACACATTGTATTTTTAACCACCACAGACTAGTCACTTCTTCTCAAAGTCACTTGATTCTGACAGCCTCTAAGGAAAGCACTACCTTGGTTGTTTCTAAAGCCAACTCAGGAAACTTTAGCTGACATTTCAAACCTGCCAAGCAGAGCAAAAAGAGCTTACAACAAGCATTTCCAGTTCTATATTATGCAACCTAAATGTTATAACAAGTTTTTTTCAGATTTAAATGCAAAAGAATTACACAGTCTTCAAATAAGATAATATACGATGCAAAGTACTAACCAGAACAGTCAGCAAAAAAAGGTGATATTTAAGCAAGCCAGGGGAGGGAGGTGGGAAAAGAGAGGAAGAGAGATTAAACAATAATGTGCAAATACATGAACAGATTAAGTGTGTCAGAAAAAAGAAGGGGTGAGGGTAAGGAAGGAATATTTTACCAGCAGTTCCCTTAGAAAACCATCATCTTGTGCATTTACAAGAGAAGCTACATTGTCACCTACCAGAAAGTCAGCTGCCTGTTTTGAGGCTCAGAAACTACCAGTTACATTAAAGATAAATTAGTTTTCAATAACAAAACTTTCCAGGGTATGTTCTTCCCTATAGGAGACAGGAAAAAAAACCCCATCAAACCACCTCATACTGCTAAACCAGGCACAATTCTCTTTTAAATTGCTCTACTGCACAGCCTGGTCTGTAATTAAATACAACTGCAGGATGTAGCAATTACAGTAATTCCTCCTCAGATATGGATGATGCTCCGATATCCTATAAAATAAATACAATTAGATCTGTCTGTTCAGTAGCAAACTTTGGTGTCCCACATTCAGTCTATTAAAAAAAGATTGTTCACTTCAAGATTTAAGGTGAACTTGTCGGGTTGACATATGAAGACTTTTCATTCAGTCAGTCCTTGGTTTTAGATTTATAGATACAAGCACTATTTCCCCCCAAACCCTCATGGTCTGTCACACAGCTAACTTCTTGGTCTTCCTAGCCTTTACTCCTACTAGATATGTCCAACTGTTCAGAAAGAATGGGGCTGATCTTCCAAACTCAGTGTAACTGTTCCCAGCACTGTGCCAATCCCTCAGTGTCACAGACAGCAAGTTCTCCTGCCAGAGAGCTGCCTTGGCGTGCAGGGGCCTGAAAGGGACCTTGGCTCCTCTGCTGTCATTGCTTCAGCTTTTGGTCTCCAGTACTGCAAACTGCTGGTAGCTTATATGTGAGTGGCTGTATTGCACTGTAGTTCTGCAGCACTGAAGTGTTGCAGCTGGCTTTTGTTCTCCAGTTATTTGGCATTTACAGAATCCTTTACCTCATATTTATTTTTTAAGGATGAGATGATAAGGCAACTGCCCTCCTAGTATTATGGTTAAACTATAGGTCCTCTATTGTCTAGGGAAGGGAGACACAGAAGCAAAGACAGCACAGATGCACAAATTTAAGTAACTTCTACTTTCAAACTTATGATCAACCACTAAAAATTTTGTAATCAGAAATTAATTCTTATAATTCCACCCAGTTCTATCATCTAGGATTTCTTAAATTTATCTCTGTATTGGACTTTACTTTTTAAAGCATCACATGCCTTATGTTTCATTACACACAATACCATTTAGGAGAATGGATCTACTACAAATAACTTTCATAGCTTATTAACCGTAGGAAACAGTCCTCAAAAAAAACAGACACCAGTGTCATCACCCATTTCCCAGACCAAAGGACTCTCTAAATAGCATCAGTTCAGGTCCCAGCTATGTCATACACAACTCTTCTTCATCACTCCTGTATTGCAAATTACAATGGGACTTGACTGCTCAGTTTTTCTATTTACTTCCTGCACTGACTTCTTCTACAGGAATCTACTGTGAGACAGTCACTAAAACATTCTTAATTTAACAGAAGTCTGCTATTAAATGAAAAGCTAGTTCAGAACATTTTCTGAGACAAAATATTCAAAATTAGTGTAGTGTTCTGTAACACCTGAACATGTGTGCATTATGGAGGAGAAAAACGGACTCACAGCAGTGTAAGAATTAATCAGCTGCACATAATTTTATGCTGGTTAACTCACTTTGACTAGCAAGTATTTTGTATGTCTTTTATGTTTCGAACACACCTACAGGACTACATCATCTATGGGGTCAGAGGTTTATTATAGTAGGCAATATAGGAGGGTATTATTATTTTCAGCTAGGAAATTAAGATCTGCTGTCATGTGCAGTATCTGGAAGGCAGCTCTTCACAGGTTCCCAAGAAAGCAGCTGGCAATTTCAATTTTGTTTCCAGGTCTCAGAACTGTTATCAGCTTTAACAGCATGCTTGGCATTTTCAGAAGAGAAGGATTAAACATAAGAGACAAAGAGGCAACACTCTCACACAAATCCACTTCATTCACACCAGGATGTGCTGATAGTTTGTCAACACTGGACAAGCTCATGCATACATATAACCTAATGCCAGGAATGCTGCAAAATCTGATGGCAATTCTAGTGTGTGTTTCTTAGATACTGAGCTATTAGAAGCAACTTTCAGTTCACAGCAGTTATCCAGCTGCAGCCTTATCATCTATTTGGCCCAGTTTAGAGCCTTCAAAAGTCCTGGAGTCCTTGCCTTCGCGATAAGGGCACTAGAGTGCAGGCCAGCGGCTCGGAAAGAATGGCCTCTTCCAAGACTGCAATGTCAGTGTTGCCAGGATGCTTCCACAGTAGACTAGCTCATCAACACTTCCATCATCATACAACAGGAGTAACCACCTCCTCTCGCTTTCAGTTTTGCTGCTTGTTTTCTAAAAGCAAAATGGGAGCTTGCGGCATTACATGTGTCAAATTTTACCCAAGATACCCAGACTACCCTTTAAATGGCAAAGATGATTTAACAGGTAAAACTAAATCTAGATTTATATTGGCTTTTACCCCCCTTAAAAAAAAAAAACAAACCAAACCACAAATAAAACCCAACCAACCAAGCCCCACTCCCAAACATCACCAAGCAAAACCCCAAACCTCGCCAACATGAATGTGTAATTTGATTTTTTCTTTTGATGTTTAGCCATCATTTCCAAGAAGTAAAGTAGGAGTTGTCCCCAAATCATTTCTTTAAATTGTTATGGTGCTTTTTTCAGTTGACAGGTACATGAACTGTCATAACGAGTGCCAATGAGTGCCAATATAGCCATAATCCTGATGAAATTTAACAAAAAATACTTCTGCAATTAACTATTTACTATCATTTAAAAAACAGAACTATATCACGCAAAACTGCTGCTTGAGGGAGTACAAAATTAGAAGGAAGATCAGAACTAAACAGTAAAAACAGCATGCGCTTGGGGGCTTTCAAAATGACTACTTCTTTACAGCATGGCAACAGTATTTGTTTAACTTCAGTATAAAAGATATTATCATAGGCAAGTGAAAGTTAGTGTTCCTCTTCTGACCACTCTTCAGATTTGTTCTCTGTGACTAAGGGAAAAGTCAAGGAAAAAAAAATTACACTCTAACAACCGAGTCTTCAGAAAACCACAATACTTGCTCAGAAGCAGGCTGGTATTTTTGTGAACTTTAAAGAATGAAATTTTCCACTGGAGTCAGAGGAGGAAGAATGGAAGATAGCTTCAAAATATTTTTAAAGAATGTTCTGTGTGGGTAGCAGGAGAACAACATAATTGCAATTAGATATTGTACTTCTAAGAATATACCAAGCACACCTAAATTTCACACAGACAAATTTCAAAAGCATTTAAAAATATATACTAATAGTGATCATAAAAGGAGCCACAGAAAAGACAGGATTTTACCCTAAGTCACTGCAATTTTGATAAGATTAATGTCTAATATACTGTAATTTTCTCAGGCATGTTAAGTTAGTAATGCACTGGATACTGTGATAAATTATATAACCTGTATTTGCAAGCATATTGCAATATAATCAAATACAGCTTTTCTAACAGTCAAATAGCCTGTCTGCAAAGTTCGTGAAGCTTCTTACGTAACTAACCCTTTCATTGCAGCAACCACGCAATAGCAACACAAGGGCTGAATGACTTTGACTGTCAGTGGCAGTACCTTGGCATTAAAGAACCCCCAGCAAAATAGACATATGACCATCTGACCTAATCAGAGATGCCGCAAGGCAATTTTGCTGTTGAAACACTACTGGTAACAAAAACCACTGGCATTTAAAGCTTTTGAGATACTTAACAGCAAAGCTTTCAGGATGCATTTAATTTCTTTGTTTATATGCCAAGAACACATCTGTTTTTACTGAAGGCAAAAAAGGACCAGTATAAGAAAAGAACTCCTGAAACCATTATAACTTCCTGAATATCAAAAGCAATTTTTTTTTTTTTGTTTATGAACTTACACTTCAAGTAAAATTGCTGAAAACCAATGTAATTCTGCATTTCCTTCTATCTCCTGCTTCCTCCGACCCCCACCCCCCCGCCACCTATGGAAATTGTTGGGTTTCACTTTTTTCAGCAGGGAAGATGAAAACTTCATCCTTGCCGTCTAACATTGATAAGAACAGAAGTTTATTTTGGCAACTTACTAAAGAAGAAACAAGAGACATAACGGCATCTCAAGTAGTTAATTAAGAACAATCTCTCTTGAAATTGTTTCCTGTGAAGAATTACTGCATTTAATCTGCTATGGACAAGGTTACTAGAATTGCATTTAAAGTTTGTTTGCCATATACCAAAGGAAAACAAACAGAAAAACCCCAACTTTTAAAATGTGTTCAGAGTTATTATACACTTCTCAATCACCTTCTCCCTCCACTCCTTTCTAAAGAGAAAAATACCTGACTTCTGATGTGAAGGCTTTACCTATTCATGCCTAATAGGTGAGCTCTTTTCAGTGTCCTTAAATTATATGCTGTAATGAGGCGTGAACACGGGCCAGCAGCGTTTTTAATAGAACTCACAATGATTTAACCTAGTCTCTGATCCGATTATTCTTTTCGTTATACAACCCCAGGCAAGAGTTATTCATACTTTCCACTGCCTGCAACAGCAGCTGTTTCACTATCACCCTGGAGCCCCAGGAAAATTCAAGCCCTTAATCACTGTTTCCATTAGCCAACCAATCTTTGTTATCAGCTTGATACGGTACGGCCAAAGTGTCAAGTAGTCTAACTACAGGAAATTGATTAAAAATATCCATCCTGTAAAAAAGTGTCCACATACCTCAGAAGCTCAACAAATACAACTCATGAGTTCCCACTAATACCCTCTCACTCACACAAGCCATGCACGAGCTTTCACTACAGTATTTCACAAATACGTATGTTCTGCTTGACACACACACAAAAAAATCTCATTATTTAATATCACAACCTGCAAGAAATACACATTTTAGTTCTTATCTTTTCTTCTTTTGCCCATATTTAATTTCAATCTCCTCCCTTAACTGGGCAAGCCAGTCTGC
>JANHGB010033933.1:353-18842 GCA_026283785.1 Coracopsis vasa
AGGCTGTTACTGTAGTAAAATGCATTTAGTACCTTTAGATACACGAACATGTCCTAGAAGAGTGGGAAGCTGAGCCACTGCAACGGGCATTGCTAAAGCGGGACGGTAGAGATGCGCTGGCTGAGCGTCGGGCTGCCAAGCGCTCACTAGGACTACACTGGTTGCTGCTGGCGGTGGCTGCAGCCGTACCTGGATGACGGTAGCCACGATTGTGGAAGTGCCTGGTCCAAATTGGAGGGGCATTGCCAGCTGGAAAGCCTGTAGTCAATAGAGTGAGAAGAGGTAGTGGCAGCAGGAAACTCCCATTTTCCAGCCAACTGTTGTACAATGATGGGAACACATCCCTGACCCTAGCACTTTCACTCAATCTCATAGAATGGTTTGTGTTGGAAGGGACCTTAAGAATCATCTTTTTGAAACTCCCCTGCCAAAGGCAGGGACATCTTCCACTAGACCAGGTTGCTCAAAGCCCCATCCCCCCTGGCCTTGAACACTGCCAGGGATGGGGCATATCACACCAGACTGCTTGCAGGAGAGCAGACTGTTTAAGAGACCCTTACCAGAGCTCATTCTCCAGCATGGGCAGAGGCATTTTTCTAAAAGTTCTGCCGATCAGAAGAGACTTCACCTGCATTTAGTGGAAAAGGCCCTCCCCCTGGCCAGGAGTCCGAGCCGACGCTGAGGACTGCCTGCTCAGCTATGGCACCCGCCTCTTCAAGGGCTCCTGCTGCAGATGTGGATTAGGAAGCTCCCCCACCCAGGTCTGCCCCCAGCCTTCATAAGGTTTACTTTCTGGTTAAAGCTCTCCCTAATTTTTGTAGGGATATGCTTATAGGATTTTTGTGGTTGGGAGGATTACTGGAGTTCGGGGTTTTTTTAAGTGATGCTAATACTTTATATTTTGTGCTGCAAGAGGTCAGCAGAAAAATATAACAAACACAGATAAAATTTTACTGAAGAAGGGACTTGAACCAAGCGCACTGCTGTTCTCAAGCCTTGTGAAGCTGCAGCCACAGGCTGGTTTAAAATGCACTACAGGAAAAAAAAGAAATCTGAGAAGTTTAGTTTGAGAGAGATAGTTCCTAGTTTAATGCTTAATACAATGTTTTATTCTTCTTGCCAGTTAGGGGTTTGTCATATACAGTGCAGATACTAGATCACTGACATCTGAAGTTTCATTACCAGCTTCACTCTCAGCAGATTTGAGGCCCCGGGTAATTTTTTCATGGGATTTAAATAAAACTATTCTGTTTGAAAACAGTAATTATGTAACTTTGGTTTCACAAGCTTTGACAATAGCATACAGAACTGTTTGTAGGGCATACATATTTACATAAATGTCAATGGAGGTCACAGGCCTGAGAAAATTATTTACTTCTCTTAAACCCACCACGAACCAAACACATCACCTTAGAAAACTGGGTAGTGTGGGGGTCCATCACCTTTGCGTAAAGGACAAGACACCTTATTTACCTGTAACATAAAGGTATCAGCACAGGATTCTCACCCTTAAGCTTCAACCAATTGAGCTGCACCTGACAAAATACTTCTCTTTGAAGTAGCACTAACAGGCTGACCACAACGGCATCCAGCCTGCAGTTGTACTGGGCAGTATTTTGCAGCATGTCACCTGCTAAACAGGGTAGTACAACAGTTGCTGACATTAAATTGGAAAAGCAACCATATTCTTCCCCATCTATGCCCATTCTCCTCATTTCTATGCCCTTTCCGAAAAGATCCAAGCCTCCACCAACACCACGACCCACCCCCCCCAACCAAAACCCCAAAACACAAGCAAGCAAACAAACTTGACAATTTCTTTCTGAACTTAGAGATATCACTACCATGGCATTTTCATTCCTGGGGTGTAAGCACTGGGAAAGACGTCTCAAATCCTGGCATTAGGGAATGTACATACTAAACAGGTACCAGACAAGACAGAAGCCAATGCTGAGTTTTCAGCTAATGCAGGATAAAAGAACCCCCAAGTGACACCAGGCATCTGGAAGTTGCCTGCAGTATGCATGGACAAATTGTTTTCAGAATTAAACAAAATAGTAATTAGAAAAAATAAAATAGCTGTAGAAACAGCTAGAATAGATGCAATAGATTTTGCGTTACTGAAAGAACAGTCAGTTCATCCCCACACACAAATTCCAGATCATGTTTTGCAACCATCTATTGAAAAGGCCATCTGGCTACACTATGGGCCCTGCACTAAACTGGATCCTGAAATGCAGTTTTTCTTCATACTGAAGATTTTCCATAGGCTGGCTTCAAGGGTAAATTTCAGGAAGTTTCTAACAAAAGTAGGAAAGCAGAAGGTCACCTATAGAGGGACTTTAATCACTTCCTTATCAATCTAATAGTTTGGGTAATTTCTGAGAGTGGATCAGGCGGTAGGTAGCATACTGAACTCAGCCCAAGGAGATAACAACTGCAAATCATGGTGAGTCATGTCATTTGAAAGCAAAGCTTCCTTTGAGGCACAGGAGAGCAATGTTTCCTGAAGGGATAAGGGGAAAAACCACGAAATGGTAAAACTGTACATCAACCACTGAAAGAACATGCCAAAGTACCGTCAGACCTTGTACGCAGGCGTCAAACAGCAACCGCCCGTTTCAGTGTTTGCAACGTCCATTTGAAATTCCTTAGTAAACCCTACAGCAATATCCAGAACCCCGAGACACAACAACGAGCCCCCGACTGGGAAACACCAAGAGCAAGAGCTAGGCCTGAAAATGCCCAGGTGAACTTAGCATTTCCGAAGGCTGTCAGAAGGGAGACTGCACTGGAGTTAAGAGTTCAGTTAGAACAGCATCACTGGATCAAAGCCCCTCAAACCATGATTTTTAGAGTAAATAAAGCCCAAAAGCCATTACAAACTGACGAAGGCTGAAAGCTGAGGTAGATACCCCTCCCTTGCACCATGCTGAGAGGGGCAGGCCTTGGCACACTCGGCTAAAAATGAGAGGTGGCTGCTGATGCCCACGGGGGCATTCACCACCTTCTCCTGCTTCTGCCAGTCTAAACCTAGAGCAGTGGATGACCTACTGCTCCATTTAGGTGTCAAACTCTTTAAGCTGAAGGATTAAGAAGACGGTACTTTAAAAGCACTTTTTAAAGACAGCATTAAAAAAAAAATAATCATAAAGGCCTTTTGTGAACAATGCAAGAACACAAAAAAAACCTAACAAAGAAGTATTTTAATCAAGACTTTTATGCATTGAACATTTCTCTAAAATGCCCAAATTATTTCAGACTGAGAATCATGTCCCTGGCTGGATTTACTGCACCAGAAAAGTGGTGAAAGCTCAGCCTGTGCTTAGAAAAAACCTCCACAAAAGCGAACAGGACTGGGAACATTCCATATTGTCTTAAACCAGAAACCGCCTGTTCCAAAATGCTATATTCAAGTGTATATTTAAGTGAGAATAAAGTGTGTGATAAAGCTAAAATAATGAAACTACAGTTTTGAGTGAAGATCTTTCCAGGACATGATTTGCTTTTCCTCTGGCACATTTCAAATGACACACCAGGAAACGGAGCACTGAAAGTCAGCTCCCTCCAACCCCACCAAAAGGTATTTTGTACTTTCAATCAAAACAGGGTTTTTACAAAAAGAACCTTCTAAGTTAGAGGAAATTTCACAAAGCTTTAAATTTGTCTCTGCATGGGTTTCTGAACTGTCATTGCTGGTTATTATTAGTAGGCACAGAAATTCCCATTTTAATTAGAAACTTTATTCTGAAATACATTACACAGTTTACATGTGAAGTGCTTTCATTGTGCTGAGCAAAATGGCTGACCAATATCCTTGAAGCTCTTCCAGTTTTGTTTTTATTAAAACTATCTTACAGAACTGAGATGCAACTCAGGCATTTGTATTCAGAAGTTAATTATTATGTTTACCTTAGGGAAAAAGTATATACTTCACTATTCCAATTAACTATGTGTTTCAAGAATGGCATTCAGCATTTGGTGTAAGACTAAAAGAAACCTGAGTCCTAATTAAACTTGTATTCACCAAAGGTTAAAAAAAAAAGAAAAACCTTCATGATAAAACTATTTTGTTTTAATAAGGCACAGTCAGACAAGTATTTATAAAGACCGGCTACCAATTCAGTTTTACCAGCACAGTCTTCCTGCTGATCTGTTGAAAGTAATTTGAAAGTTCTTTTACCTGCCTGCTGTTGAGACTTTCCAAGAGCAAGGCCAAGCAATAAGGCAACTGAAACAACAAACATGTAAAGGAGTTTGGCATTTGGAATGGATTCTGAACATCTGCAAAGTAGTTCATTTTGTAAATGGAGCATTCACCTGTTACTACTAAAATGGTGGCCAACTATGATAAGGAAAATAGAAGTGGTTTAAGAAGTGTCTGTTTGAAAAAGGGTATTTTGATAAGATTACAACATGTCTAGCATGCTTTCAGGTGAAGACTTTGTATGCAGCAATTCACAACTTTCAAAGATAATCTAACTAACTTGAATTCCGAAATTCTCCTCTGCCACTCAGAAAAGCTGAATGTACCAACAGGTTTGCTTGACAGCACGTGAAATACCAGGGAATGAAATCTCCATTTAGACAATAAGCCAGAACTGTCTTCCTACTCTGCATTTATTAGAGCGAAAGGAAATCTTCAGTAATGATAACTCAAATAATCACACCATTATTTTGGCTGGAAGAAAATTCAGGAATTCTTAAGATGTGATGATATTTGAAGAACATGAGACAATTCTACCTACAGTCAAAGAATAAAGACTAAAAAATAAATAAAAGGCCTTACCTTCCCCTGCCAATTAAATCTCTGAAGAATAACTGCTTGAGCTTAGCACTGTATGGCTTTTGTGGCCTATGAATGCTTGATAGATACTCTTAAGAATTATCTTTTTCAAGCTACTCTTCATCATTTCAAATAAAAATACTGCATCTATTTCACTTTAATAATCAAACAGCATAAAATCATTAAAAGTGTATTTTTGATACAAATTTGTATCACATACTAAAAGATACTATTTTATAGACAGTTGTAAACCAAAAAAGATTTAGGATATACAAAAGGTTTTTTAAGTTCTTTTGCACAGCTGAACTCATAGTGCAGGTTTAAGATAAAAAAAATCTCTAAATGAAGTAGTCACAACAAATGTTGAGTATAAAATACATTCTGAAGTATTTTACAGAATAGCTGAATTATCAAGCATATGAACTGAGGATAAAGAACGTTAGTAACAAGCAGCCACATACAGAACACAAAGCAATAAGTTTAAATCAGACTATTTTGGTTTGTGTAGCCCTTTATTAGCAACTAAAATAGAAGATATCTGTTGTACATCACGGGTAGTAACTGACTATACTGGAGTTTTATTATATTCTAATACAGGATCATTTATAAATGCATTGTTTTCATTTTTTTTTTCCTTTTCCTTTCATTCAAGAGCTTCCACCCTTTTTCTGTTTACAACTTGCAAAACTATTCTGAAAGCTGAGTATATGTGCACAGGTCTGCAAAGAGTGCAAATTTAGGATATGGTAAATGCTTTACATGTATTTGTAAGGACTGTCTGTCACCATGCCTTCATAGCCATTATCTTTTCCCCCCAAAAAAATAAAAAATAAAAATCACAAAATACTTTGATACCAGCCTTCCTTCCACTGTCCTAAACAAGAAAGCATTTTTAAATGAGTTGAAACTAAGGAAGGACTACACCTACTAGAAAAGAAGAGTTCTATTAGTTTGAGGTTTCAGTATACCCAAAGACCAGGGACTGTATCTTTGTAAGGGCTAGGCTGGGACCCCGTATACAGAGTGTGTGCAGGTGCCATCCCTGAGCATTCAGCGGTTCAGTGGACCATAAGTGCTCCAGCTGCATAACTCACTGAGCTGTCTTGCCAGTTTCGACACTGACTTGACTGAGCATAATTCAAAAATGAAAAGCTCATATTCATCCCATTCTTCTGGAGCTCGTTGATAGCCTGAAAAGAGAAAAAAAGTTGTTTAAAAAAGGTATCAGTGAAATTATGACATTTTCTAGCTCTCAGTCCTGTCTTTACCCCTCCCCTCCATGGGTCCTCACACCACCTCTCATAATAACATAAGCATCTCTGAGTAATTTGTGGACCTAACTCATTTCTGTGCCATTTCATTCACTAACACTGCCCCCACTGCGCTATGGACATCCATGCAAAGCAATACTAAAAAACCTTTCAAAATAGATCCTTTAGAAACAATGCTTTCAGTTCCATGGGGAATTCATACAGAGACACAGATGTTACAGAAAAAAACCCAACACTATTAACACTTTTAAAATCATATTTCTTCCATTAAGGAAAAAGAACATACCAAGATAATTTATTAAAGTGTGACAATTGGCAAAAGTGAATCTATAGAATTTAGCTCAGATTCACTGCAAAACTAATCATTATCTGAGGTTAAGAGTTGGATATTTTTGCAGAGTTGTCATAGTACTGAATTTTGCTACATGCATCCCCAATATTGACATTGCTCATACAAACTTTTATAGACTTCACTTTAAAAGGTCCCTCTATATGTTCTTCATATAGATTACATTTCCAGTGAGCTAAATTTTCCCTTTTTAAAAGGTTAACAAGCTACCTGTTTCAGATTTGAAGTACAGTAATAATAGACCAAGATTCACTCAAGCAATATGACAAATCTGCAGCATTCCAGCAGTGCTGTAAAGATAACTAAGGGAAGCCAGATTTATGCCTGCACTGGATCACCAAAGCAGAATACAGTTAACTAGAAAATGCCAGTTAATCTGAATTCTAACTGCCATCAATTTATGAGTTAACAGTGCACTGCACTAATATTTACAGAAGCAATCTCTCATCATATTTGCAAAACCCAAAACCACTGCCAGACATCATAAGGCACTCACAATAGCTAGCTAATAGCAATACAGAAAAGATATATACAGGTTTGTAAGTACTGATTCAAAAGATTAAGTATGTACTTCTTCAGGGAGATGGATTTATTCATTTATTTAGGGCCAAGAGAAAGCAAATGATTGCATTTCATTGAAATTCAAAAGGAATATGGTATCTCATCTCCCTTAGGGAACTGAAAACCCTCAGCCCTTGGAAGAGCTTACATTTGTCTATAAGCAAGACATGGAAATTGGAGGCCAAACTGAGAACACTTGGAAAAATGAATTCAAAATTTGCTATTTTAGAACTAAGGAATACTCCAGCAATGTTGTGTTTAAAATAAATGTAAGCATATCGCTAAAAGTTACATTTTTTTAACAAATCAAACATTACTTACGTTTAATAATACGCCAATAGGATGTCTTCCACATATTGTATTATGGTATTTCTTCAAGTAATTGCTAAAAGATACAGGATCTAGCTGCTCTATAATGCTCATACCCTGAAAAAGAATCAATTGCAATGATTACTTCACACATTCATAAGCAGGTGTTTATACATCACCTATTTATGACAACACAGAATACTTCCAAGAGGAAAAAAACCTCTACTTTGTATCAAGGATATCAAGGCAATAGCTTGTAGTCATCTTGTTGCTATTCCTTGCCAAACTGAAAGTGCAGGAGCTCTTCCAAAGCTGTCAATGATCTACATATCTGTGAAGCTATCTCGGCAGATACCAGTGAAGCTCATGTTAAAAAGCTCCTCTTGCAGACTAGCTGATCCCCACCTCCAATGGTGCCCTACTTCCATAGGATTTTGTATAGCAGTAACCAGACAAATAGACTAAAAGGGCAAAACAGAAATATTTTTTGCTTCTATCTCCTCTCCCCATAACAGAGATCAGGGCCGAGCATCTGCCTAGGACTTCTGCATGTCCAAGAACCCTAGACAAATCATCAATATACACAAACATGCAATTCAAGCATGTAGCAAGTATAATGTATCCTGGACACATCACACATGCAAGGCAGTTGATCTGGGCACAGGCTGGCCATCTGCTCAGTGCATAAAAAGCAAATCCGGAACATCTCTGAAGCACTATAAAGTTGGTGCACGACTTAAGAGCCAGAAGATGATACTTCCACTTTACATAAGGCAGTCACATGTATACATCCTTTTCTCCATCCACACTCCATGAGACCCAGGATCCCCCAGAGTCATATTATGAAAACTAGCATATGCATGGAAACAAAACCTTCCCCATATACAAACATTTGCGTTCCTAAAAGCAAAAAGAATCCTACAACTCCAGATACAGCCTACTCTTACCCCATCCCACAGAGCAGATCAAATACAATGAAAATAATTTAAAACAAGTCTAAATCAATTATTGTCTGGGTTTTATCATGGCTTTGCTATTTTGCCTGTATTAGTAGGCTCTATCCTCTTGTGTATTTCCTTCCTCTGAAAGGATTAATTCTCTTCACCACGTAAATGAGCTCCAGAAACTCACTAATTCAGTAAAACATATAGCTGTGCTGCTTAGATGTAGCTGATGAAACAGGAAGGTTTTCCTTAGAGGTTAGAAAAAAACATATACTTTGCATGGGAATAATAGGAGGTTGATTTCAGAAAGGGAGAGAATTTCTCTTAAGGTTTTTGCTATTTTCCCAGCCCCTTCCCCTGCTTTTGGGAAGTGTGGGTGATGCAAGGAGAAGTCATGATACAGGAAGCAGTCAGTCTGTCTCAAGTCTCCACCTCAGGAGTGGAATATGGTATCTCGACTACACTGCAAGGGCGTTGACTGATCAGGCAGATACACCAATTATTCAGACTGGATCACAGCCTGCAACTGAGGAGCTGGAGATTCCCAGGAGACTCAGGGAGGATTAGCAAACAGGAACCATAACCAGCACCTTTGTGTACTTTTAATTAAAAACAGACATAAAATGAATTCATAAAGAGATAAATTCTATGGAAAATAAAAACAAACTATGCTGATCAATCGCTGGTAAGAGCTGTCCTTCCAGAGTCATTGAGAGGGTGTTTGGACCTCTGGCCAGTAATTACAGCTGTTACTCCAAATCTACAGAACCTAAATGAGTGACAGAAAAACATAAAGCAAGCTATTCTCTAACTAGCAGTGATTACATAGTTACCATTGCATTTCTAAAGTTTAAGCAGCATGTCTTTGAACCATCCATTTGCTTGTAAAATGTGTATGTCAATACATAGCAGCAGAAAGCAGAACCAAAATTAACAAAACACTCAAGTGAAACTAAACGTTGAACAGCTCATAAAAATAAAGCTTTATCCATTGTAAACCTTTCCACGACTTTAAAAAAAAATGAAAATGGCTGCTCAATTGAGATACTCATTTTGTAGCTGTAAGTCACTGGAACATACCGGGCAGAGGCATTTGAGCATGTGCCTTGAATGGACATGGATTTATCAGAATGCCTAGTAAGCTTATTTCAATGAACAGTTCAGCACTGCAAAACGTTTAGAGCTATGCAGTTCATCCCAGAAAATGCTAACAGAGCTCTGTACATCACAGATTGGAGAAAACCCATAGGAAACGGGTATTAACACATATCCTATCAGCATTCAGCTGTACTAAACTTTTCAGTCTTTTGGATTTAAAAATCATTGTGGCAGAGAAGCAAAGGCTACCAAGCTTGTTTCTCAGTGTAAATGGTTTTGAGGAACAACGGAAACATTTTTGTCAGATTGTGTTTTATTTCTCTAACAACCAGAAGTATGAAGCTCATATTTTTCAGTATTCAAATTAACTCAGCCAGGCATGGTTTAGAACAGAATTAAAATACACAACAAAATCCACATGATAAAAATGCATCACACAGTTCTGCAGTTTATCACATGGTTATTATGGCACCACATAGAAATTGCATATCTCAGTTAACCAGACACTACAAATGGAATCTGCAATATCTTAGCAAGTGCCCTTAATATGATTAAAAGCAGTTACATTCTTAAATATCATCCCCTATAGGATCAAGTTTCTATAAGTTTACAGAAAAACCCAGAACCAAAACAAACTCACCCCACAAAAACCAACCCACAGGCTTATTTTATACTATGCTCCAATAATCCTTTGGCTGGTCAAGCTCAAGTTTACAACCAGTTACTTCAGTTGCTTCTTCACACTTATGCGTTATGCTCAAGCGGAGAAGCCTTCCCAGGCTGGGGCACTGTGAAAGGTGCTGGCACACCACAGCAGCACTACAGAAGCCACCGAGAACTCAGCAGTTCATCAGAGCCATGTGAGAAGCCACCCATGCTGTGCATGGCTCCTGCACACAACAACTTCTGGCTGCTCTCTTCAGCACCTGAATTATCCTCCCCCTTCAAGATCCAGGGTAACAGAATCCTCCTATTGACCCAAGAGAGGCATAAGTTTTCACAAGTAGATATAAAATGAGCAACCTGGCAGTGAAGATTGAAGCGAGCAGTCTGCATTTTCTGGCTAGCCTTAATAAAAAAAATGATTACTCTTCAATGACAGGGGGTTGGAACTAGATGTCTTTAAGGTCTCTTCCAATCCAAACCATTCTGTGGTTCTATGACATCTTACAGACTATTTCCCCATTTTTATTTAAAAATATATATATACAAGGTTATGATATACAAACAAAATGTTGCACATCAGCTGCTCAATTATAACTCTTCATTTGAGGACTGTTCCTTAATGTACTCCTATTATTACTCCTTTCCTCACCATCACTTTACAAGGTACACTGTGGTACCCCCAGAGTAACAGCAGTCACATTAAGAGTTACCACGGAGAAACCAACATCTGCCCAGCAATATTTACTACTCTCTATTTTTATGCTGGAGACTAAGGGTGCTAACTTAACATTACAGCAATAAAATTTCTCAGAGCAGCTACCAGGTTAGTAAATCTTCAATGCCCAAAGCATTTAGCATTGTTTATGCACTAGCCAGGAAAATCACCATGTACCCATACTTAAGGTCCAGTCTAAATGAGGAAGAGACCACTGTCCTCCCACAAGTGCATTTCTATGGAAAAGTAACTTCATCTTAACCCAGAATACCTTCCTGCTCACAAAGCATTCAGCTGACTGCTTCACTAGTTCAGTCCAGTAAAGTTATCAAGCCAGTAATAGCAAAACCCACTCTGTAGAGTTTGAATACAGAGTAATGTGTTCATATGTGGCATGGAATAGACAAGAAAGTAATAACAGTATATTGCCATGCAGCATGTTTAGTTTTCCAGTTAAACTTAAGACTGAAGCATTATTTTCATAGGTATTAAACAGTAGACACAATTTTCAACATTTTCACTAAAAGTAATTAAATGTCAAAGTCCAGGCTTCCTACAAGCTTTCACCACAGAAATTAACAAGGGGAAACTAATGTCTGCTAATGCACCTTAATCTGTTCTTGCAAAAACACTCAAGAGCTTCAAATTCTGGGACTCTGTACAAACGTACTTGTCTATAGAGAAACCTCTCAACCTACAACAAGAATTGGTATAAATAGAATGATGGCAAATTTACTGTTTAAATTTACTGTTTCCATTCCAGTGATGAACAGTGTGACAAAACAAAGAGGTTAATACAGAAAGCAAAAAACTCCAGGGAACTCCACCAGACAGGATTTATTCTTTCAAGACAAGGAAAAAGTTAACATGCCCTAAATAACATCAGTTCTTTCTTGTACCAGATTTTACAGAAGTTACATTAATGATCCAAACAGTTTTAAAACAAATTGTAAGGTTACGTATTTCCAGAAGAATTACTTCTATTCTGTGCCATAAGTACAGTCTTGAACATTAACACATTTTTTTCTCATTTACAAAGAAATCCTCAGCTGCTTTGGCTGCAAAGACCACATAACTGGCATCATGGTCTTTATGTATCTAGCATTCCTTTCTTTAGCTGTTTGCCAAACCCAGAATGAAGTATGGTCTACTGCTTTTCCCCACCACCTATTGCAGAGTAAGTGGCAGGGGGAAAGACTACTTCTGAGGAAATGATGACTTTTGTTTTCCTCACCAGCACAATCCTGTACAGCATTTCCTCCTCAAAATGGATGTTGCTGAAACCATTAGCATAATCACAATGCTGTTTTGATAAGCAGGTATCACAGCTATTAAGACTGAACTACCACAATACTCCATTCATAATTCTTATTGCTTCCAAAAAACACAGGAGGGTATTTGGACAGGAATTACATTACGCTGGGGCATTTTAGGTAGGCAAACATGCATTTATTCTCATAAATTATGCTCACTAGATTATACCCACAATATATTGTGCTCAGTCAATAAAATGGAGGACACTAGCTAAAAACAACAGCTAAATTCTTACTATAGTAAACATAGGAAAAGCATTCAATAAAATAGCTAATCTATGAGATTTTGTTAGAGAAATTTCTAAAGTGTTCAAAGAAATGTAAGGTACAGGAGAAATTTGTTAGTTAGTTCCACCAAATCTGAAAACTTACCATTTTATCTAGGTGCTCAATGGATCTATAAATTTCTCCTTGGGATTCATCATAGTAACTGTAACGGAACCTCTGACCTTGAAACAAAAATCATGTATAAAATAAAAAAGGGAAAAATCGTAGCTAAAACACTCCCTAGTACTTACTAAATAATTTCAATTTTAATACTTTTAAAGTAGTAATCTTCATTATTTTATACTTTTTAGCTCCACTGAGGAACTTCAAGGGCAACCATCAAAGTAGCAGCCCAGAAATGAAGAAAAAAATACATGATGGGCAGCTATATTCCTAAAGAAAAACCTACGCAGAACTGACACTGCAGAATCACTTATTAATTGCCTGATATTGTCTTGGAATCCAATTCTATAAATTAAAAAGTAAAATAACATTTGTTTCACTATCAGTCTTGATAAAGTCAACCCTGGAGCCGGACTACTTCTCTTGCACAGCAATACCCACAGTAAACTAAAGCTAAAAGAAGTTTGTGATAATTCAATGAACAGCTCTAAATTCATTATCTACAACAGAATCCATGTCATTCTTATATACCTCCACCTATTTCACAATTCAAAGACGATTAAAATATGCACTTAATTATATAAGTTGATCAAAGATGACAATGAAAAAAGGAAAGAAGGTCTGTTGTGTAACACAAAACATATCATTCTGAAGCAGTCTCTTTTCCAGCTATTATTACACTTGAAAGAAAAATAAAGTGTTAAGGCAGGACAGAAGACAAAGCTTCTGGAATCTTTATAGTTCTGTCACCAAGATGAACTGGGATAGCTCTCGTCAATTGGCATAAATACTCCATCTGCTACCTTACCCAGATGTAAAACATACAAAGCTTACTTCCATCAGAGGGATGTTGTCATGTTCAGTGAATTTTTAGCTAATTAGTTTTGCAAGTTACTTTGAGGTGCTTAGAAGAAGAGTAAAAAGAGCAATAAACTTCAGACAATTATTTTATTGCAACAATAAAGAGAGGCATATAAACCCATACACCTTCACCATTTATTTCCTCCACTACACTGAAAACACATTACCACATTAATATTTTTCATCTATTGTTCTAGATTAAAAGAAGAAAAACCCTTTTTACTTTACAGAAGACATTTAAGTTTCAAAGATGCATTTACCAGAAGTTAAAATGTTCAATATTTAATAAAATACATTATTTGAAAATCACTATGGATATTCATCATACTCTTATAATGAAGAGATGTGAAACTTACCCCAATGGCAAAAGTCAGAAGAAACCACAAAGAGGTTACTAGGATCAGCTAGGTATTTACTGAAGAGTTTTCCAAATTCCTGCTCTTTTGACTCACTCAGTGCTCCGACCAACACAGGAATAATAGTAAACTCATCCTTATGGCTTATAAGCAAAAGAAAAGAGGTTGTAATTCGAGTAACATCTGATATTTTTACAGGGCTTGCTAACTGAAATTGCAGAATGTTTTAAAAGGGCACTACTGAATTGAAGACACAGTTAATTTAATAAGGTCATACAAGAAAGTTGTTTTAGAACCTGAAAGTACTTCAGTTTCAGAAAACACCCACTACCCCCAAACAGTGTTTATCTTTGCTGCAATGTGAAAACACCAGGAAAACAGAAAGACAAGACACAAGGAAACCAAAAATTACAGTAAGAATGAAATTCTTCCTGTATAGATGCTGCACAAATGTTGGGTAATTTTTCAACATATATGAGAATGCTCAAGACAGCACCCAGATTGTATACTGATATTCCAGGAAAAATTACAAATACTATAGAATTAAAAAAGCATGTGTGTGGTAAATAACCACCACAAACTGACAAATATTATTGCCTTTAAAATTATTCAAAGTACTTATCGGAAATAGCAAGCGTAAACAGAACCCTAATTTAAAAATCAGTATTAAATATTAATGCTCGGAACGAATTTAAAACTCCACAGGAAACATCTATTCGTATTTGAATTTCTTTCAGAGATGCATTGCAAAAGAAAAAAACCCAAACAAAACAACAAAACAACCCCCCCAAATAAAAAAAACCCCAACTATTGAGAAAGACTCATGAAGGCATGTCTAATTTTAACTATATTAAGTCAATATAAACATACAAACTTGTTTATAAGGGGAGTTCCAATTTCATCATGCAGGTGTTTGCTCCTCTCAGTTTCTATTACAGCATCTAATCCTAGTCTCTGTCCTGATCCTCCTCAAAAGTTTTATTGGTGGGTGTGGAGTGTATTATATACCATAAAGGGTATTATTACTTCATACTTCACATGTAGTTCAAATATTTGATGCATATAATGCTCATTCTTGTAGAAGTAGTAGTTAGCCCTTGTACCTTTCCATGGCTTTAGCAGTGTAAGGCAAATGCATTTCAATACTGTGTTCATCTTCATCTGTCTGTAGGGACATACGCTCAAACATTCCAGTCTTCCACAATTCTCCATAAACTGAAATGAATTAAATATTTATTTTTACTACTTAAAAAAACCCAGCCAAACAACAAAACACTGTAAAGCAAGCTACAGCGCATCTTCACCTGAACAAGCCTGATATAGAAAGTTACTTGCCTACAAGGGCTGTCATCATAAATCACTTGTTTTTAAAATTAGGATTAAAATTATGTTCAAGTCAAAGATAAACATAATTGATTCACTTTACAAAATAAGTGTGTTACTGTGTTGAAAAAAGATTTTCAGTCACGGTACAAAATTTAAGTAACAAAAAAACCCACATTTGAAAACATGCATGCCGTTTTCCAGTCACTGAATCCTTATTTTCACAAACTACACCATCATATGTTTAAATACATACATAAAAAAAAAATAATAAATTGCTGATCAGCTGAGCAAGTCCTGGATGTATTACTATTTAATACAATTCATTATTAATTGAATCATGAAATCTAGAGACAGCAAAAAATTAAGTAACCCACATTTATCAGTTCTCTTTTCTACTCTCAAGTGTGCCTGGTGGTATGCAGAGTCATCTCTACATTCTGAAAACTCTCCACTAGATGAAGAATTTGATGTGGAACTGTGCCTCCTTCTCCACTCCATAAAGGAGTTCTACAGAAACCAAAACATTTGTTACCTAAGGAAATTTCTGCAAGTGCTATGTAGAAAGCCTGAACTAGCTTGCTTCATCACAGTCATGATGAAATAGCAACACATCTGCGCTACTCAGTCCTCCTGAAAAAGACACTGTATTACTTAGGTATACCTCAAAATGCGTGAAAGGCAAAACATCAAATTTCTCTTCCTTGCACCTTTAAGCTTAGTCTAAAAGACTCGTATTTCATGAGCTAACTAACAGGTTTTAAGTTCTGCCAGTTAAAAAAGTCACATGCTATAATGCATCAAATAAAGCAGCTTTTTGTTCCTCTGTTACTCCTGTATCAGAAATAAACCAACTATAGCAGTACCTTTCTTTGCAGGCAGAATCCCTCATGGAATAACGAAGCAGGTGTGTAGCAGGCTATTATTCAAATGTGACACGTTTTAATTCTAAGATTCCCTTTAAAGGCCACTTGTCAAGAAGCACACATTCAGAATGGAAAAGATAAGCAAAGACTGAGAATTCTTTACTTGCAGGAGCAAGAGACACATTGAGGTTCTAATACAGCAGTCCCTGCAACCATCAGTATCTGTCAGAAGTTAGCTTTCATTGCAGTAAAACAGGTTTGTACTTGTATACATATAAAAGCAACCAAGTTCCCAGCAACAAGAGCCCTCAGCACTGCAGTACCAGTTAATACTCAAGCTACAGCTATCTTCAAGATGCAAGCTTTATCATGCACTTACTCTTTTGGTCAATTCGGAGATCATACAGAGGTGTTCTATAAATGTCCACACTGGAAAGTGCACATCGGGAAAGGGGCACGTGGTGGGAAGGCCCAAGAATGAAAATTTTTCGGCTACAACAGTTAACACAGAAGCCCACAGTTCAGACAACTGCAATTGTACAGACACTTGGTTTAGAGTAACAAGTTCAATAAAATTGTACAAAGCGATACTTTCTGGTGGTTACCTGTAGAGTTTTACTCTGCTGTGTGTAAGGACCACAGATCAGCCCATGGTCTTGCTCAATATCTCAGAAATGATCATGGGATCTGTTCAGTAATGCTTCGATAGCCTTAAACCTCTTAAGCAAGTTGTAAATCAGAGGGCACGCATCAGCTAGATAATCTGTCCAACTGGACTCATTTGGAGGCTGAATGATGTGTTATAGTCCCTTAGAAGTTTTTTGTATTCTCTCCTTGGAATAACACAACCTTCAGTTACATAACACCTTCAACAAATACAGATACGTACCCTCAAATGAGGAGTACGGATTTATCACCTATTCAGACCTTTTTGCTTATTTACTTGATTAACTTTACTTCAGATTTCACTACATTCAAATTTAAGTCATTCCCAAATGCTATTTTTATCCAGCTGTTGCATCAACAACAGGGACTTGGACCTGCACATTCGTAGCTTTAGCCGACACTGCAAGTTTTCACACGTCACCATGATGTTATTTCATCAACTCCTCAGTTCCTGGCTCTTGATTAGATGTTAAGGGTCTCCTGCCACAGGACTTAAAGAAAAAACAAAACACAACCTATAGGAAATTCAGCTTTTCAGATTCAGGATCATATCATTCTGTTCCTGGCACTGAACTAAAGGGGTGGGAGATAGGTAAAGGTTTCCCCCCACACTTTACATGTGGAGTGCTGTAGCAAGCTATAGTAAATTACTAAAACTTTTTACAGAGCTCATAAAAACAAAATATCCAAACATGCAGTAGTTCCGCTGAAAGATGAATTGTAAACATCCCTTGTGGTGAAACAGCAAATGATCCAGAAAGCTCAATCAAGTCCACGTCAATGAACCTGAGGAATGCAACTTGTTCTAGAAATTTTAGAGAAGCTAGTTGTCTGTCACATCATAAAGCTACTTTCACCTTGATTACAACAGTTTAGCAAGAATCAAAACCATTTTCTTCATTACAACATGTTATCACATAAGCAACTGACAGACATAGCCAGTTTTTATATTAACATTTCAAAATACATACTTTAAGTAAATACTGGAGATGTTTTAAATTTTTGTCCTTTAAAAAACTGTTGCACTCAGCAGAGCACATAAAAATTATATTATTTTAACACAGAATAACTGGATTCATATTTTCAGAGGCAAGCACAGACTACAGTAGTGTGTTGGGTTTTTTCTCCTCTTTTAAACAGTTGTGCTGTTAGAAACACAAGTCCACTTAAAATCATTACAACTAACTTTCACTGTCTTCAAATATTATATACACACACTGGTCACTTTCTCCACAGCAGCAGAGAATCCTGGTAGCATTCAGCTTATAATCCTGCACTGAAAAACCAATGCAGACTCATAATCAAGATTTTTAATATACTTAAACAAAACCTCCCAACAAAAAACAAAACAAAGAACACGAAAAAAAGGAAAAGAAACAAAGACACCCTGTGACCAGTTAAAAAACAAAATAAAACATCTTGGGCTTTTATAAAAGCAGTAGAACATCAAACAATAAAGTAAACTGAATGTTATTACCTGCAAAAAGAACAGGGTTAACCCCTCCCTTCTAAAAAGTTAGTAACCAAAACCTCAATAATTTCTGAAAATAGTGCTTTACATGTTCAATTTCAACAACAATGCATTACTTTTTTCTTTTGTAACATTCAAAAAATTTCAACATTGGTGGAAGGGATGTATAAAAGACTAAAAAGGGTACAAAATTAAAATCTGTAAAATTTGTGGTGTAAGAATGTAAAAAGCACATTCAATTTCTCAGAGAACTGCAATGGCATTGTCTTACACTTTGTAAAGAAAAACTTCAATACTTACGTAATATTAGGATCCACTTGTTTGTAAGCATGGGCAGCACAAGATCCACAATAAGTATACCCTGCATGGCTGCAAATCAAGGTGTACAAAATGTTAATGTGTTGAATACTGTTTAACATCTTAATATGTTGATATTGCTATTAAATTATAATATATTAAATATTATTTGTCCCCAAGGAACTAGAAATAGCAAGAGTGATCCAAAAATCAACTCCTGAAAGAGATGGAGAGCACTGTTTCAATA
>JANHGB010033933.1:19968-31140 GCA_026283785.1 Coracopsis vasa
TCCATGTATATTTATCCACAGAGTGATACCTGGAACAAATTATCCTCAAAATCACCCTGGGTTTCTGTTTTGGTTTTTTTTACATCAGTGTCACTTTCCTCAGTCAGAAAGGCACTAACACAGGTTAAACAGGAGATTTGTGACCTGACAAGGTATGTTATCTGACAATGTCAGAAGAGCCCCTGAAAGGTTTCCTCTGCTTCAGGTTTCTTCAGTCTTTCACAAAAATATTAGCCATATCCCACTTTACAGGTGGGAAAACAAAGGCATGGTTAATGGAATAATTTTGTGAGACCACTGGAAGACCTCCAGCAATTCTGGAAAAAGAACCCAGGTTACCTAATCTGCAGCTAAAAGGGCTCTTTCCTGACATTTCTGCAAGAAAGAGTAAGGCAGATCTGGGGCAATTTCTTCTGCACATTCAACACTATTATGGAATACTTCAAACATTATGTTCGTACAGGAAAAACATCATACTCAAGGTGGTGCTTCTAGTGTTTCCTATCAACTCATAATAACTGGAATAACAAACATACTTTTCTTATTGTATGTCTTGGCTATCTTCAGGAAATTGAACTCTACTTAAATAGTTTAGATGATCTCTATTTCTGCTGTGGATAAAAACCACCCAAACAAAACCAAACCAAACCCAAACAAACCCAACAAAACCAAAAAATCCCAAACTAAAATGACAAAAGTAAACCATTCCAGATAACTGAATAATGTTTCACTACTTTTTCAGTTTAAGCTTTGTTAAATTTTGGGGTTTTTTTTGGGGGGGACAGGATGCTGGAGTTTTGGTTTTGTGTAGGATTTTTTTTTTTTTTAATAAATGCAGCTGTTCTACACTAGAAGTGCATTAAAAGAGCTGTCCTCTTAGACTACCAATCCACTAATACACCTCTTATCTGTCTTCCTGGATCACAAATAAATGTTACGTCTCAAGTCCCTCAGCAAAAGGAAACTAATCCTGTATCAAAATGCGCACAGATTTCTTTCATTCTGTGCCATATCCAAAATACTTGTTTAGAAACCATGCGACATTCCTTTCAGCTAAATGCTAGCTTTTAGCAGTTTTTAAAAAAATCACTCAAAATAGAGTAGCATTTAACAAATTAAGTATCATATAGACTAAAAGCAGATTTCAAACTTACGGTGCAATAATGGCTCTAGCAGGTCTTTTTGTGGACTGTACTTGAGAAAGCCAGCCTTCTAGTTGTGCATTCAGCTGGGGTCCTATGAAGAGACAAGAAAATACTAAGGCCATAGAATAAAAGAACACCTAAAATACCTCAAGAATTAACAAATAATATCCAAAAGTCCAACAGATTTAAAATTGTCTTAAATATCAAAGCCTGTGTTTAAATCTCAAAAAACCCCAAAAGTAAACCCAACATGTCTGTAACACTAAGGGTTGCAGAAGAAAAGTTTCAATCTCCTAGCCCAGAAGTCCATTTACTGCACATCCAAACATACATTTACTGGTTCTTGCTCTGTGGACGGATGCACATACCATTTCATCATTAGAAAGAATGGCTGCCGATCTTAAAAGAGGCTAACAGATGGTTGATTCCTCCGGTAACTGTATTTGCAGAATTCAGAAGTAAAAAGTCAAGACAACATATACCAGAGAGCCCGACACCGGAAAGTCATGCAACGCAAAAACCTTACATACTGACATGATAGACTATGGCTATGGTATTTAGTCGTTTGCTATTATCCAGCAAGAATAAGAGCAGAACACAAAGCACACTGTAACCTGAAAAAAAATCTGTAAATACACGGGAAGACACTAAAAGTGTGAAGACACCATGCTTATGCTAATGCCTTACAACTTCTCATGAATCAACATAAACCGTAAGTACATAAACTTCTTGGCAACATTAAGTTTGGTAACGGGTCAATCCAATATTTAACTTTTTTTGTTTTTTTAACTAAATTCTGTATCCCAGCAAGTAGCAAATATTCCCAACTCAATTACCTGACAGGTAATAAAAATACCTTCTAGAAATGTAACAAAATGAAACGCCTACCCAGAAAAACCCCAAAACCCCACAACATTTTGATTATTTTCCGTCACAAAGAAAACATTTTGATGTAAAGATATTCCTGAAGAAGCAAGTCTGGCAAGTAGAGTGCAACATTCTTTATATTAAAAACACAAAACAAACTTTGAAGTAAAACTCATTCAGCTGCTATTGTTACAAGTAACATATCCTTAACAAAAAGAAACACAGATGCACTGTTTCAGTTGGCCCTACGCTTTTGACAGATCTGTATGTCAGCAGAGTTTATCTGTCAAGTATGGTGCAGTAAGCACCTTTCCTTCCACCACGCACGCTGTAGATTTTTGTATCTTCCTGATGCAGGTGTAAAACCACCAACTGCCAGGGAAAGTCAAACCCAAACGAAATACCTGAAACTATTTCACAGCTATGTTCCGAACAGCCAAGATGTCAAGCTGACAGGTCTCCAAAAAGCTGACAAGAACTACAGAGAACCAGAGCAAAGATGTCAACTTCCGCAGAATCCAATCAGTCACTCACCAGTGATAGTCAAAATGCCTGAAAGCCTAGAAAGGCTGAGGAGGGATGGGTGTCAAAACCACTGGGTTTTATACAGAACTGCTTCATGGAAAAAAAAAAAAAAAAGGGACAATTTCTGTGGTTGCAAAGAACCTTACATAAAGAAGGTGAACTAGGGCAATGCCATTTCCCTAAAGCTACCATAACCTTGAATGCCTTAGTTGCTGTCTACATCTCTAACAAGGGAGGCAAAAGAGTGACATTTACTAGCTACTGTCACTCCTGCAATACAGCAACTTTGTGAAATGATGAAACTGTCAAAAACAAACAAACCAACCAAACACCAGTTTTGTTCTGCTGCTTCTGCTGCTTGGGGAAACAAGCAGCAGAGACGTGCAAATAGAGATAAGGATAATGACATGCTGGAAAATGGAGGCTGTTGGGGAAACTAAGTAAAAATAAATGTATCTCTATTTCCACCCTCTTTCTAAGATACTAGGAGACTAACAAAACAGCACTACTACAGTCTTACCACTTATTTTTTAAGAGTGAAGATATAAATCACTTACTAAAAGACAAAGAACTTTCTGAATGAAGATCTTTAGGAGAACACAATTATTTTTCCCCCTCAACACCTCCTACCCAGTGACTTCAACAACTGAGCAGCCCTCAAAGATGATCCACAGGCTGCACAACAACAGAAGGGCTAGAACCTCTCAAGTAAAGCAAGATGGCCTTGAGACTCTCTTCCACAACAAGGCACAGTGCTTGGCCTTCCACCATCCCTTCTTTAGCAAGGATTTTTGGTTAAGACGATTGTCTTTAGTTTAGACAAATCAGGCAACCTGATGAATAGTTTAAAGACAAAGTTCAGAATCTCTGGTAATTTCCTAAAATTCAATAAGATTGTTTAAATCTGGCCAAAACTTCGGATCTTACAGTGTAGTAGCAAAGTAAAATGCCCAGGTTTGCTTAGTCTTCTATTACAGACACACATCTCTGAGAAAGTAATGAAGATTTTCTTCCTAGAGGCAGTAAAATAACAGACCTGTCTGCCCCAAGGGATGAAAATTCTGAAAATGTTTACTCAAGAACCAGGTAACACATCTGCTTTCACATTTTCTTCCCTTTAATGAAACTACAAGCTGACTTTCTAAATCATTAACTCTGACCTAACGTAAGTTTCCATTTTAATTGACACTTTTTTACCCTATTTTAGTAAAACATGTAATCAAATCTCTCTCTGCAAAGGACTAACAGAGAGACTGAAGGGTATAACATAACCACCTGACTTTTTACTTAAAGAAAACACAATTAAAATCAAGACAGCACCCGCATGAACTGACAGAAGTGTAGCCTACCTGCAGCTTTCTATGCTTATAAATACTCTGAGGGATATTCTAAAAGCTGCAATTTTCTTTCTACAAAATTAACATCAACTTTTTTAAGTGTTCAGAGAAGTTTCTCTTCCAATTTCTCACATATGACAATGGTTAAGGCTAAAGTCAAAATATTTGAATTGGATATACAAAATATAAATAAACCAACATTATTACAGCAGATACGCTTTGTCATATGGAATTGTATTATAGGAGATGAGTGGCTTCTTCATGAAGAGCTCTATAAGTAAGTTTTGTTCATATGTAAATTAAGTAAACTGGAAAAAAGTCTTTGCAAATAGTCACAGAGATAACTGCAGTAAATATCCATCTCTTAAGCTGACAAGCATGGGTGAGGAAGAGCGCTGCCGCCTATGTATCCTTCTGCCACAGTGGTGGGAAGCAGGAGAGGTCCCTGCTTCTCCAGCTGCAAATGGAAAGCCCTGCTTGAGAAACCTGGCAGGATGAGCACAACACGGATTTTAAGGCTAACCCAAACAGAAGGACAGAAAGCCTTCTGGATGCAACAATCAACACACTTCAGCATTTATACTGTACGATCAGGCCTTTTATTGATTAAACGAAGATAAGGCAGCAAAACATCAGCTTCCCTGAAGCACATAACATGAAGATCTGCATTTCAAGCCAATGAAGTAAGGTATGAATATAGTCATGTAACTAAAGATGCTGACATTATCTGTGGATATTTCACATCCTGTTTTGTTTCAGAAATTGGCAGAAGTTATGCGAAATTAAAAATAATTGCAAGCATAGACCAAGTCTCCACCAGAAAAATTTATGGATATAGCTACAGGCAGCATTTATTCAAATATCTTGCCTAAAAGGATAAATTATTTTTACAATCAACATTATCCCCTTATAAAGAACTGGAGTAAGTAAGAAGGAATCCTTCCACATTAAATGCATGCCAGTGTTACCAATGAATAATAACAGAAAGCCATCTGGGAGTCACATGCTTAGGTCCATCAATTTATAGCTTTCATAGTCCAGGCTTTGTGGGTTAAGCCAAACCAGCACATTCTTTCCACAGTCAAGCTCACCTAGTCACATGAGGCTGAAGTGCTTCTATGACAAATGTCAACACAATATAATGGGAACTTGCTCTCATCCCAACAGCCACCATTACTAGTGCAAAACCTACCTCTTCAGACTGGTAGGAAAGACAGTGCTTACTCTGAATCCTCAGTCTTGGCAAGTCCTTTTTTTACTGGTAGAACATAAGCCTCAAGCAAAATTCAGAGCAGCACCAAGGAAAACTGCTCAGGTCACCCTTGGTTGCATGTGTATAGCACTTGCAGTAATGCAAGTAATGCTGGAGCACAATGACAGCAACACTGCAGTCCCCAGATTTTACACTTCTACTTGACAGCTTTTACGTGTCTAATCGTGCCTCTCACCCTACAGGAGTAAACTTTTTTTTTTCCAAGTCTCTTACTCCTTTTAACTACCTTTATCTATTGATGAAAGAGTCTACATCTCAAAAATACTTCTGAAAATATTACAGTGTGTATATTAAGAAGTAAATAAGTCTTTATTCTTGTAAGGTGTTAGAAAAAAAATCAAGGTAAGTAACAGTGAAACCTTGGTGGCCTTAGTTTAATAACTGGAACTAAGCGAACTCCTCTCTCCACAACTTCAAAGGTGAATCCAAAACATTTAATTCAGTCATGAGGCAAATTCCAATCTGAAACATGACAGTGGACTAACTGGTTTCTCAGTTAAAACTGCAGAAAGCATAAGGATTGTTTTAATGAACACAAACTTGAAAAAAAAAAAAAGGAAAAAGTTAACAAAAATCTGTTTCTCACTGCACAAAAGCTAAATCCTCAAATCAAGAACACGTTTTATTAATGAAAAAACTACCAGTTGTCAGGAATAGAAGGTGATTTCCAACAACTCATGTTGATGGCCACATTCTATACTTCTAGCATATTCTGTCTTCCAATACTGAATACAGATGAAATAGGACTGATGAAATTGGACTATAAGCAAGGCAGAAATTTACTTATATTATCTATTGGACTGGGGGAAAATAAGATACAAATAAAGATTACACCAATGCTACATAAATTATATGCATTGCAAGACAAACATAAAACAGCAGGTAATGCTTGAATTGGGAAAAATTAAATTGAAGCCACAATAGAAATGTTGAAATATGCTTTCTCACTTGCTTGTCACTGTTTTCCAGTATTCCACTAGCTTTTTGATTTCCTTTACTGAAAGTTCTTAAGAAATAAATAAACTGTAATGCCACTCATTAAGAATATCAACAAACATGCACCTACCTAGCTCTACAAAATACCTTAGCAGTTAAGTCATTCGGAGATCCAAACAAATAACCTTCTGTTTTATAGCTCTAATACATGCTAAATGTAACCTGAATTTGTGAAAGTATTTACAAAGTGATACTTGCAGGCCTATTTTAATAATACCAGGACTGCACCAAATGCAAAGAACTTTTTCAATTCTAATTGTCCTGTAGAAGTTGAGTCTACATTCTTTATTTGGAATATCTTGATTCTGACAGCGATTCAGTTGAAATAAAAGCCTGGAAATTATATTTTAAATTATTCCACTATACTTTTGCAGTATACAATGTTAATAGTCTGCATATTAATACTTTGTTCCATGATTTATTCATAAAAGAATCAGCAATGACACATTTACTTTCCCCATAAAATGTCTAAAAAAGATAGAAAACCAAAGGGAGAGAAACATTACATGTAGTATATCTAACATTGCAAAGCAAATACATTTGCAAGACACTATGATTAGTTGTTTACACACTGCAAGGTAAGAACTTAATTTAACAGCTGTATTTGCAATGCTCCAGCTAATGTCACAACATTAAGATTTCATGATCAGTACATTAATTATCCTGCTACTGCAGGAAGCTCCTTTCACTACAACAGAGATCATAGAATCTTTTAGATTGGAAAAGATCATTAACACATAGTCCACCACTAAACCATCTCTCCTTTCAGTGAGCCTCACATGCTTTTTACATTTTTCTTGGATCCATTTGCCCTTCTACAAACAACACAGTGATTTGTTGTTTGTACATTACATTTATGAATGAGCTGTGATGAGTTATTCCAATTTTGGGGGACATGCCAGAGTTCTTGGCACACCACAGTTAAGCACTTTCAGAAAAAGACTCTTAGAAGTAGTGACCACCTCCTTCAACTCCTTGTCTGCATTCATAGTCTAACAACAGACCAGATTGCACACGACTTCCTTCTAGCCACTTCAGCTGCTACAGAGACTTGGATCCAACACACTACAGAGAAGTGTCACTGCTCTAAATTAAGGTTGGATTCAGCCACTCAGAGGGTCAGTGAAAGACATCCCAGCAGCAGTGTTTGTCCTCAGAAATCATGGGCAGCAGGTTTGGTGAACAGATTACACACATACAGCATTATAGCAGAGCAGAAACTGCTCTGCTCTGCGACCAATGCACACACTTTTTCTGATGCTGATGAGAAGTTCCAGCTCATGCTAACAAGCACACCAATGCTGGTATTATATCTCTATTTGTTAAAATGGACACTTCACCCAGAATGTGCAAGTTAGAAAAGCTGTACTATCTCAGAATCATACTGCTATTGCATGTTGAAGCTGGCTACCTCAAAGAACTATCAACAGATAGTTAGTGTGCTTTGGAATCAAAAAATTCAGTACTGGCTACAAAGGCAGTAAAAAAAAAACATTAACGTAGATCTTATTGGGGGTTACACTGGAGTAGAAGAGACTGTAAACGCACTAAAATAGTGGCCAACTTTGCAGGAAATATCTCTAAACAGATAATTCATGGCACACAATTGCCTTTTTATCTATTTTCTGGTCTGCAAAAGTTCCTCAAAGTATTATCCTTTCCAACTGACCTAGACATCAGCATGCAGACCTTAACCTAAAAGACAAGGTCTGAACATCCCCGTCTGCGTGACAGCTAGTTATTCAAAGTTCTGACATTCCTTCTTGTTGTGGTTTAAGCTCAGCCAGTAACTCGGAACCACACAGCCATTCGCTCATCCCTCTCCTTCTCTTGTCCTCCAGGGAAGATGGGGAGGAGAATCAAAAGAATGTAAACACCACAGGTTGAGATAAGAACAGTCCAATAATTGAAGTATAATATAAAACTAATAATAAGGGAAATAACAAGGAGAGAGAATATAAAACCAATAGGGGAAAGGAAAAAAACCCCAAAACAATAAACCCTAAGTGATGCCCAATACAACTGCTCACAACCTGCTGACTGATGCGCAGTCCGACCTGAGCAGTGATCAGGTGACTCCCCTCAGTTTATATCCTGGGTATGACGTACTGTGGTATGGAGTACCCCTTCGGCTAGTTCAGGTCAGGCGTCCTGTCTCTGTTCCCTCTTGGCTTTCCGTGCCCCTCCTCACTGCCAGAGCACAAGAGACTGAAAAGTCCTTGATCAGGATAAGTACTACTGAGCAACAACTAAAACATGGGTGTGGTATCAGTATTGCTCTCTGACTAAAGTCAAAGCACAGCATTGCACCAGCTACTAGAAAGGAAAAAAAACCCCAACAAACTGTTACAGATGAACCCAAGACACTTGTCCAAACAAATTAAAAACTTAATCTTTATGAATGATGCTAGCAACAAGATGTCAGTGCCTACTGACTTGAACTCCTTTGGGGCTCTTTTACCTACAAGCTAAAGCAACAGAAAACCAACTCTGAACACAGGAGTACCATTAAGTTTAAACTCTCTTCAAACATTTATGTTGAAATAGACCATTTACTTGGCTCATCATAAAAAAAACCCAGCAAACAACTTCGAAGACAATAAGCACAATGGCCTTTCAAGTCAGCACAGTGCTTACTCTGCCAATTCATGTTTGCATCAGCAAGTGCATGGAAACTAAGGTTTTCCTAGTTTAGTTTGGCATAGGCTACCAGAAAGCACACCTCTAACCAGTACGGCCTGGTCAAGGAAAACAGAGCAATAAGCCATACCTTGTTTTGCAGGGCACGTTTAAGGTCATGTAGTACTATTATTCACACAAACACTCTCAATTTGATTTTACTCCTGTGATTTGGAATAGCCTGCTAAAAATTTTTGTGTTTTGTCTGTATCAGCACGCCACTGACCAGAGATTTGACTAATCAAATGCTTTAATAAAGAGTGGTACAGTATCTAATTAGCACTTCTAGGAGCCAGGAAATGCAGGTCAGCTATCAATGATAAGCCAATGTTAAGCACCCTAATGAGTGACATCTCACTTGGTATGCTATGCAAGAAGAAAGATATACATACACTTCTGTTTATTTTCATTCCAGGAACATATGGATTGATTCCCCACAGAACTGCCCAGCACTTTCAGAATTCACTCACAAGTAGGAGTAAAATAGGAGACTGGATCCACACCTTGTCCTGCAAATAGTCCATGCTCGGGATAGCATGTTATTCCCGTTACATTTCAGCTGCTCCTTTTGTATCTAGGAATCTATATGTCCTACATTCAAAGTCATTGAAAATTATGCCATTTTTCTTTCAAGTTGTCCTTAATCTTCCTCTTCCCCCTGCTGGCCAAAATCAATTTCTCAAGAGGTCGGGAAGCTACGTGGTTGAATTAACCCAGTAGGAGGGAGACTTTCTACCAAAAATAAATCAGTGTAGTATTTTTCACAATACAACAGAGATACTTTAAGAAAAAAAACCAACAAAACAAAATAAACAAAAAATCCTCAAACCAAACTATGACAGCAGTGCAAGACGGTGATACTTTTATTTACACAGTATGCCTTCATCTCATTTTTGTAACTGTTTTCAGTAGCCACCACACATGAGGCTGTTAGTCCACAGAAGCAATGGCATGCCACATACCATTTGTAACTTTTTTTGAAAGCATACATATAGATCAAGGTCAGCAAATAAAAAAATTGGTTATTTAAACCTGTGGCCTACTACCAACAATGGTCATAGCACTATTTCAGTTTGGAAGCCCTGCTATAAAGCTTCCCATATTCAGCACTGCTGCTAAGTACAGGGAGGAATAATTGAGCAAACAGATTTCATTGTTTGTTAGTTTGCTGTCAGACAGATGCTCCACAGGTCCACATCTAAGGTCTATTAAGATGCTACACAGATCAATGCAGCACGAACATGAACTTCCCCACACCAAGAATTCTAGAGGAGAAGGTATGATGACAATTTCATACAAGTTTTTCATACTGAACTCAACGGCAGAAACCTCTTAAGGAATTTGCTTTTTAAATTTTTATTTAGAACAGCACATTATGGATGAAGAACACATGGCAAGTTAAACACCACCACCATCATAAAGCCCATCTTCCCCTCTCCTTCTCACCCCTTTTCTCAGCTTCGTCAAGTGAGTAGGAAGCAGTGAGCTTTCTGCTGGGACCTCACTTTCCCTCCCGTAACAAAGTTGTTTTCTTATAGATAGATGTGGCATTCTAAGATGTGAACACGTGTGGATGTGCAGAACTGCACAGCCAGTCTCACTTGCTCCAAAACGCTAATTAACATCATATAATTAGGTGATATATTTGCAATAGAATGTAGTGCATTCTATTGCAAATAGAATTTTGCAAATTCTACATGCATGAATGTAGTGCATGTTGTAGTGCAGTTTTGTCATGGTTTAAACCCAGACGGCAACTCAGTACCACACAGTCACTTGCTTACCCCCCTACCCTTTTCCCCCCCTAGGGTGGGATGGAAGAGAGGAATCAGAAGACCGTAAAACCTTACATGCTGAGATAAGAACAGTTTAATAAAGTACAATATAATACTACTAATAATAATGACAAGGGAAATAACAAGGGGAAAGAATATAAAACTAAAAGGGGAAAGAAAACAGAAAACAATAAACCCTAAGTGATGCACAGTACAATTGCTCACCACCCTCTGAATTATACCCAACCCAGCCAGAACAGTGATCAGTCTCTTCCAGGTGACTTCCCCCAGTTTATATGCTGGGCATGACGTGCTGTGGTATGGAATACCCCTTTGGCTAGTTTGGGTCAGGTGTTCTGTCTCTGCTGCCTCCCAGCTTCTTATGCCTCTCCTCACGGGCAGAACGTGAGATTGAAAAGTCCTTGATCAGGGTAAGTGCTACTGAGGAACAACTAAAACATTGGTGTGCTATTAGCATTGTTTCCAGACTAATGGCAAAGCACAGCTCTGCATCAGGTACCAGGAAGAAAAAAAAAAACAAACAAAAAAACCCCACCCAACACACCACCCCCCCA